>JAPYYS010000428.1:0-66958 GCA_030522525.1 Campopleginae sp. 14b
AAAAAATAAAAAAAAAAAAAAAAGAAAAAAACAAAAAAAAAAAAAAAAAAAAAAAAAAAAAAAAAAAAAAAAAAAAAAAAAAAAAAAACATATCATACAACAATTATAAAGAAAAAATTCTCCGTTTTCAGAAGCTCGGAAATAAGACCTCAAAAATACAAAAGCGTACGATTTTTTGGTTCAATCATTGCCATCTTTTGTTTTTCTTTCCTTTGTTTTTGTTTTTGTTTGTTTTTTTTTTTTAATTATTTTTCCGGATGGATGGAATTAATTTTGAAAATTTTGTTTTAAAATGGATTTCCGTGAACCAGCAAACATTTAACTCTGCAGTATAGGAAGTTAATATCGATTCGATCGAACCTAAAAAATACCGTTGCACGATGCAGTAGTTTCGTGTTGCAAGACTATCTCCTGCTCTTGACGTAATTATGTAGATATACTTTGCCATTACATTGCACATAGGGTGTACGCAGAGCATACCGTTCGAAAAGGCCGATCGGAATATAGTTGCACAATGATTCGTTAGCCAATCAGTGAATAAATCGGGCTAATCAACATTTTCGCAATGAGAGATAGTTCGAAATCAAGGATGTTACAGTTGATTCGTACAAAAGTGTGTAATTAAAACTGTCAGCGATGGACGCACGGCTGGTTTATCGGCGTAGCAGGTTATTCGAGCTGCCCCGGGCTATTCATGGATGGGTGACTGCTTAGCCAACTCGCACATCAATTGCTGACCAGGAGCGAGTCTCTCTGACTTTATGACGGCACGAACGAACTTCGAAACGCAATGAAAATCCAACTGCCTCGATCAACCGGATTTTCTTTGGTTTGTCTTGGCCCTCGAGCAAATGCAAACGCTTTAGGAAAGAGTGCCCGTGGGCAATGCTTTTCATAATTTCGGAGTGAACGTGATGGGATGAGCTTGTTAAATCGCTCAATGCTATAACCATTACCAAGGAAATTTTCAAATCTACCGAATTTCTTGCTATATTGTGGACAGAAAACAAAGTTTACTCTCAGGTAATCAAAGTAGAGGTGGAAAAGGGCATTGGGTAAAAGTGCGAAAATGAATATGAGAGAAGACACGAGCCACTCGTTGTGTATACTCCGATGGAGGAAAAAATTCTTTGAATAGCCAAAAGCGTCGTATCTACTGTATATCCACGGGAATCTGCTGTGTGGGTATGTGCAAAAACCACTAACGCATTTTTCCGTACAATGTCTTGGATTCGTGCAGAGGACAATTCAAGTTGAATCAATCAACATCCTTAATCTATCAATTTGATCGGCACCTCTCTCCCCATTTCATTAGTGACAACTTTGCAGAGTGCAATAAAAACATTATTCGATTCAATCGAATCTGCGAATGAATTTTATTTTAGTCGAATACTACAGAATGTATTCTCCCGAGAATAAAAAAGAGTCCGATGCCTCACTACAAGTTATTATCAGAATATCCAGTCCGGCAAATGAATTCACCGATTATTCACTAATGTAAGAAGAAATGTGACGGAAAATAGTAACCAATGTTGCGTGTTACTGAATTTAAGAAAATTTGAGTACGAACCGGAGGAGCAAGCTTAATTCTAATGGAACATATTTTCATTATCCGGTTTGAAATGCTTGTTTTCGAAAATCTCAAAATCCCAAAAAAAATTCTCGAGCTTATATTTAAATTTAAATAAAAAAATCCATAAAACTCGTTTATTTAGCATTTTTCAATTCTTCCTTCACGTTCACTGGGAAAATATTCCGATAGTTTTGAGTAATTGTCATGAAAATCAACGAAACATCGAGACACATGGGTTGCATATTGATCCTCACAACGCAGTGAGTTTTACAGTAAAAATGACAGACTGGCGTTACTGAACCCTTTGAGTGAATATATTGGGTCATTTTGACCTCACGAATTTTCGATCACCGATTGTTTGGCATTCAATGGCAACGAATATCTCGGCGATTAATTTTCGTTTTGGTCAAAAAAAGAACATAGAGCCATAAAATATGAAAAATTTACTACAAAAAACGCCTCAGGTCACATTGACCCAATATGCACTCATAGGACGTGTGCACTCGAGGGTTAATAAAGTAACTGCGGCATAACATGGAAAGTCCCGTATATGTGGCTACCTGACAAGATACTAAACCACGCTACATGTATTTAGTGACACATTCAGTCGAGTTGTATGGTGCTGGAACGGTTGGAGATAGATCGCAGCGCGAGACAAATACATCGAGGTAGTGCAAGTCTGATCGCATGCATCCAACGAATAGATCACCTCTTTGCCAACAATATAAATATATTCGAAGAATAAAAATAGTGAAATAAAAGGAAAGAACACTGTGTTGGAGAGAAATGTCATGATGCATCGATGCGACATATATATCGGTTGGGAATAGAGGATATTGCGAAAAATGAAGCTGAGAGAGGCAAAAACCGAAATATTTCACAGTGTTTTTATGTGCAGACTAGTCCAGATATAAATATTCATATTTTAAAGTGAAGATTAAATAAGGGTGGTGAGTGGAGGAAAAATTGGAAAGTGATAGTGGCATTTGCACCTGATTAGTGTAACCACAATTGGTGGTAAAGTCCAAAGGCTCCAAGAGAACGTTCTTCTTTCGCATCGAGCCAGCATAGGGTGCTCCACCACCAGGTTTTCCCCAAGGTGAATAATTCATCTGCATTTGTCGTAACTGTCAAAAATGAAAATTTTATAAAAGTCAATTATTTCGACACTTTTACTGTCAATTTTGTCTAGAACCTAACAATATCTTTGCCCTCTTGTTTGCCTCTCGTATGGACAAACGTATTTGCCTCGATTGAAAACTACCTTCGTACCCGCAGCTACTTGGTCCACGTTGCCAACCCCAAAGGTCCCGTCCGTCGTCAAAGTTTCCCACGAAATGCTATTCGCTCTTGGCATACGAGCTACGAAGCTTGTACGCGAGAAAATTTTCCAAAAATCCATGATATTTCGTGAAGCGAATGATTTTCCGGAAAAAAAAAAACCCCCGGCGAATTCCTCGAGGATCCTCGACATAAATTAATCGGTCACCCCCTTGGCTTCGGTGTTTCTTGGCATAAAAAGAGGTCCATCTGTTCGTCTTCATCTTGCTCGTCGAAAAGCAGGTAACTCTATTCCCGGGAGTACATGGAGGTATAATGGCGAATGGGAAAACCACGAAACCCGACCTATTCTGGGCCTGGATGAAATTTGCGTTGGAGGTGTATGAAGAAGAGCGAATAGCCTGCTGCCGCGGGCATCCCATACAAAGACCGGTTCTCACATGCGCGATATAGATCGGGCGTCCACTCCATAGATCCATGTATGTATTATAATGCTAGTCAAACTAGATGAGACGGATTAGCGGGGGTTAGAACAGTCCTATTTCTTGAAAGAGGTCCCACAAGAGATTATGCAAATTGAATGGTAACTCTTGCTGTGGTACCACCCAGTGAGAACGGGTCAACGTTGGACTCCGCTGAGAAACCTCGCACCGTGTTGCATATATAATCGTAGTAATGCACTCGACACTCATCCCACTCATACGAACGTATGAACACGCCTCGACCTCGTTCCTTCTCTTTCAAGATCCTCAAACTCTCCTCATAGACTCAATTTCTCGCGCACGCTTTCTCCCTCTCTCTCTCTCTCCCTCTTTCCCTCTCTCTCGCTCATCCTCTCTCTCTCTCTCTCTCCCTCTCTCTCTCTTTCTCTTTCTCTGTATCTGCCTTTCGCCCTCTGGCACACCATATCCGCTGAAATTGTAGAGGATGCGGCAACTCCGGTGTACGCAAATTGTAGCTTGTTCGGGGCCGGCAATCATTCACGTAGTTACTACCCACGAGATTTTCCTCTATAACGAACTACCCTGAGTATGCTTTGGTCCCATACGAATAAAAGCGTCATTCGAGATGGGGAGCTATATTCGCGGTGTTAACCTTCCGATCGCTCCGGTGACCGTTCTGGTGGCAAGTTATGACGTGAATTATAAATGCCATCCGTTTTTAAAGGTCAAACTTTATAACGTGTTCTCAAACGAAAAATTTCACGAGAACGATTCCCCAGAAAGAGCCCGAAACAATTTTTTTTTTTTATATGGACATGTCAACGAAAAAAATTAACATATATTTTATTTGAAGAAATAAAAAAACGCAGCTCCGCGTAGCTCGAATCGGAAGCTGGAAAAATTGCATGTCAAAACCACGAAGGACTTTTGTGGATGACTCGGACCTTGGGCATTCAATACGCTCATGCTTCGATGTGTAGTGTCAATAAAATAATATGTCTCCCTCCCCAGCGTACTCTCGAGGACGAAAAGTGCGGACTGAAAAAGACGTTACAGGCCGGGACGTTAACTTCGATTATTCCTCAAGGGCTGGCTCTATATAGTACAAATGCCAGAAACATGTTCTGTGCCTTTTCGTCCTCATACTTAGCACGGGGACATAATATACAGAGACTGCAAATCGTTTTTAAAGAAATACAACCGATGGAGCACATACTTCGCGTTGTTCACGGTGTTTTTGACGCTGCAACTCTTCTTTCCGGCGTCTCCACATAGCAGTACCCTCTTGAACAACTCGACGTTCCTGTTCCCTTCGAGCAGTATCCTCCACTTCTGGTACGTATGTCGTTTCGACGCGTCCCGGTGGCATTTCGACGGCGACAGGCCAAGGGGAAATGACGATGTGTGTGGAATCCCTCGATATTGCAACGATGATAAGAGAAAGTGGAAGAGGTGGAGATAGGAGAAGAAGATAATAGAAGACGTAGCTTCCGATAAAGGGCGTGTCGCTCGTGGCTCGTTCTAAACTTTACAAAATCGTGAAAAGAATCCCGAGAAACTTTTTCGTCGCTCACGCCAGCGGCCCTCTCCAAAAATACTGATGCTCGAGTGATAAAAAAAAGAGGACGTAAAAAATAGATAAAAAAAAATAAAATATCTAAAACGTCGAAGAGGAGACGAAAACTATCGACAAAGACTTGGCTGAGGTTGTGTTTACGAAGTCAGCACGTTACCCTCCAGAAGTGGATCCTTCGCCCTTCTTCTTTTTTCGTATGAATGAAAAAGTTTGCCGAGACCCAAACTAGGACAAAATTTAATCTCGATACTGCGATCCCAGACATCCCTTTAATCCTGTTTTTTCTATTTTCGGCTATATCATGTGCCTCTAAAAATTTCATTAACCTTCACTTGAAAAAGGACCTTTCTCGATAAATCGAAATAGCGCGAGTACGGAATTTCAATTTCAAATTTGACACTTTGATCGGAAAACTCTTGAAAAACGTATTTTAACAATCAAATGTCATCGACCAAATCGTTTACCCCATAGGATGCCCGTACATCGAAATAAACATACGCACTCTGCCCCGTTAGGTTTGGTCATCGAGATAGAAACATGTATTCGTGACACGTGATAAATAATATGACGATGTGTTACTTTGGTACCGCCTCGAGAATGGAGAAGGAACGGCACGATTCGTGAAATTTTCATCAACGGTACAAAGTATTTTCATTTCCTTTCGTTTTTTTTTCGCGTTCTATGATAAAGGGAGAGCACACATTCCTCGTTTTCACTCGCGATTAGGTTGCTCACCTGACGAAGTGAACACGCGACTGCCACGAACCCCCTAAGGTCCTTGCGTTGGAAGCTCGGGGCGTCCGCGATCCAAGCCTCAACCTTACTAAAGCTACCTTTGTGTATAGTTCTCTCTCGCGATGTCTCGCTCCTCCGCATACCGCCACACAAACTTCTTCATATTTATGTTGAATCTATTCACGTACATACACACAAAGTCAATGTCTATACGTCGCTTGCATAATATGCGGAGCTCGTACAATACACGATATCGTGAGCCATCAGATACCTATCGTTTTTGTTAACCCAAACTACTTACACACCGTGTCCCAAAAATCGTATTCGCATGCAACGAGCTGAACCGAGTTCAGATGAGAATTTTAAAAAGAAACAAACGTTTCTCGTCATGTTTTTCTTTATCGAGAAGAAAAAGTCAATTAAATTGAGAAAATTTCAAATTTCCACTCGTCCATTCCGTCACTTATTTTCAACTGCCCAAATATTGAACCGGAAGCAAGACACCGGTCGGAAATGAGTGGATTGGATGCCCACAAATAGTTTCCAAAGTTAATACCAGCGACGATCTCTTGCGGTGTCCTTCCGATTACAAAACTGACGACAGAATAGCTCAGGCGACGAGGGTCCGATTTAAAGGGCTCCGGAAAATGCGATATCTTTTTTTTATTCGTCCAGAATCGACTCGAAGCAAATTTCTTCTTCTTTTTTTCAGTACGAATGAAGCTGCCGAAAAAAGATCTCTCGCGCGGCCTTTAGTTTAGAATCAGGACCTTCCTCAAGTCTCTCTCGAGCCAGGAGAACCAATCGGGTACCTTCCTAGTATAGCAATAACTGCTTAACGATAAATGGCATGAAGAATCACCGTATGCTCAATTTTGCCATTTTTTTCGCACCAATTCGAGCCAAACCATTTCGAGACAGTCTGTATAAGAATGTGTGAGTTCCGACCTTCGAACACGAGAGCATGGGAAGGACACGCTATTCGCGGGTCAATGTAGAAAAATGTACAAGCGCTCTTACGAATATAAAGCACGTGGTAAATTTAAATAACACACTTTCCCAATCTTCCCAAGTCCCTCAATTTGTGACTTTCAATTAAAACCTATTGAAAGCCTCGTTACTTTGATAAATAATGTAAACTGATGCATTGGGTCATATTGACCCAGATTCACGGTTTTAGCTCAGCCGACCCTTTCCCCAAAAATATATTCTCTATCAATTTCAAAATGTTTTCCTAATTTCTTTTTCTATAAAAAAAAAAAACGACCCCAAGAAGAACGTTCTGGGTGAGATTGACCCAATGACTCGCATCGATCGCGGATCATATTCGAAATGTATAATCGATGAGAATTTTCAAGGAAATAATTTTGAACTCATCGATAGGATAAAGATATCACGTCCCGTGGGGCAGTTTTTCTCCTACGGAGTTGAAAATTAAATATGCTCATAATTTTTTTATCTGGAAAAAATGGTAAATATAAGATGTTTTATTTAACATGGAACGACCCTTGGATTTTCGACCGACGTGGGCTTCGTTAACCACTATACCTTCCGAGATGGCATCATGACAAAAAGTCGTAATTCATTATTACAGCAACTAAATGTATAGCTAAAAATATTCCGACATCTCGCGTTCGATGGAGCCTACGATAATGGAAATTATTACGATAAATAATACGTAGTTCGTTTCGAGTCAGAATTACTATGGACTAGACAATGAGACTTTATAACTTGCCAATTTCTGGCCTAAATGTATTTTCAGATCAATGCTAGACTTTATTGACAATGGAAATATCTATCCCTTGCCGTTGCCATTTTATTCGTTCTGGAAATATAAAGCGTACTCGAAGTTCGGCTTCGTTATTATTAATATTGATTATTGTCTTAATTGGCGAAAAATGCGTTAATCTGTGCGCATGTTATCAAAATATCGGTGATGATTGCGTTGATTGTATCGCGTTGATGAGGGTCAGCAGAAAACATATAATTATATGCACTAAAAGTTGCGAAATTATTATTGTTTAGTCTTTCTCGGGGGTTATCTTATATTTGCCGAAATAATATATTGACTGGTGGTAAACAAAGTGCACGAAAGGAACGATGTTGTTTACAAAATCGCGAGAATTTTGTGTCTTTATTTATTGAGAATTGATACGATATTGTGAGCAGTAAGTTGAAAAATATTAAAAACGTAGAACGCATGCGCAGATCTCATAGGGAAAATACGCATACACCGCAGTACATATACAAGTCGAGATTATACATGCAACGAGCAGGCTCCACGAGTTCACACTGACGTGAGCACAAGCGTTGCCGGTTGCTGGAAGACTTGTTGGCAATTTCTTTCCATTCCTCACTAAGGAATAATGTTACGGTTCATATTTTTCGTTGCATTATGCACGTTTTATGGGACGGAATCAGCTGCCCTTGGCACAGTCAACGACGATGATCTGCTTCACTACATCAAAACAGAGCCATACGTTGTAGCTCTTTTCAGTAAGTAAATCTTCGCTATAGTCTGGAGAATTCACGTACGAAATGTGCATATGGAGTCTATTTTTTGTCTCACTCGTGGCTTATGCCACTTGTCAATCGACCGAGCTACCAGTTCTTTTCACTTCGTATAGCTCTGGCTATGTTTACATTATTTGCGAAGCGTTGTTTTTCTCGCCGCCATAACCTAACATGTCACATATTCTTCCATATTCAATACGATTTGCTACGGTTATTCGGAAATTTTAATTTCGTCGACATTTCGTCTAGACACTTCATTTCGTACATCGATGAAAAAACCATAAATGTCCATTAAAATTGTTCAAATCCTGTTTTTTTTAAATATATATAAATCTTGTCTGAATGCAATATTTTTTAGAACAAATGACACGTTACGATTATGAATTATTCCTCCTCGATTTCGTCTATAAAAAATTTGAAAGGGTGTGTACTTTTCCATAATTCCATTCTAAACTAATTGACATTTTTGTCATTTTTTTTTTGTACAGCCAAAAAAGACTGCGAATTATGTGACAGATACGAAAATGAGTTGATCATGTTGCGAGATGATTTGGTCGAATCGCTCAATGCCTGGGTGGTCAAGGTTGTTGACAGTCAGATGTTGAAGCTTTACAGCCACAATGCAGAGCCGGCTTTGGTATTTTTCAGAAATGGAATTCCTCTGCTGTACGATGGTATGAATTAAGGCTCTCTATTTATCAGCTTAAAAAACAGGCAAAGTATTGATCAATGTCATGTAAAAATCTTCTCCGACAGGTCCTTTGAACGACGATGAAATTTTCAATACTTTTATCAACAACAAGGAACCGGTAGTCAAAGAATTGACCGACGACAACTTTGAGCATTTGACACAAGCAAGCAGCGGCGCAACGACAGGCGATTGGTTTGTCATGTTGTAAGTATCGCAGAGCTCACTCTTACAGATTATGTTAATGCCCCTTATCTATGAAGTAGAAAAATTACATTTTGTGCTTCTTTGTATTTTTTTTCTTCCTTTCGTCGCGAAAATCGAAGCGAATAAAGTATAAAATGGAATATTCACCGTAACATTACAGCTACAGCACAGATTGCATCGATTGCCAACGCCTGGGAGCTCGATGGGAAGCCGTAGGAGCTAAACTCAAGCAAAACGTTAACGTAGCGCGTGTGAACAAATACACAACGGGAGCTTCCACAGCCAGAAGATTCAATGTTTACGACGTCCCAGAGTTCATTCTGTACGTTGGAAAAAAATGAATATCCAGAAAATGAGTTCCACTCGCAGCATGAAAATGTATTCACGGTTAACAAAAAACCATTCTTTCTATTACAGATTCAGAAAGGGAAAAATGTACAGATACCAAATCCCGAAATACGACGTCAACGCGTTTGTTTCGTTCGCTAGGGACTGGTGGAAAAACGCCCATGGAGAAAAGATTCCAGTACCGCAGAGTCCATTGTAAGTAGAAACAAATCTTGATCGAGACTCTTAAAAAGTAAAAAAATATTTTTCCAAATGAACGGCATTTGGAAAAACAGGTTTTTCGCTCAGAAAACAAAAGGCACCATATTTTCGGGGTGAATTTTTGTTTCTTTATTGTTCGTACATTCGGTGACATTGGAACAAAAAATCGTGCAAACACGAGTATGTTAATTTCTCAACGAAAATATTGCACAGTGTTTCTGAACCTAATCGGTATTGTTTCTTTTTTTTTTGTATTTGCAGTGACGACTTCGTGCAACTGTGTGTCAATTTCCTCCGAGGAAATCCATGGGTGTTGAAGCTTGGCAGTATTCTCATCTGTGTGTTGCTCATTGTGTCAGTAATTTCGAAACTCCGGCGCAAGCCTGAGTCCGGACCACTCAAGATCGACTAAGCACGAGAATGAGGCGTTGAAGTTTGCATCGTTGAAAAGATCGACTAAACTATTTCTGCAAATGAATTATTTGAGAATCGGCTGTCCTCGGTGTTTTCGGAACTCATAATCGAGGGAACAAGACTTGACGCAAGTTGAAAATTCGTTGTTCCCTGACGATTCCAAGTTCAACGCCGTTTTATCAGGCTCGTCATGACTCTACACATGTATAAATATACACACACACACACACACAATAGCAAACACATACATTCGGTTTGAAATGGCTAATTGAGTTTTTGCTCGAAATTAAATTCAGCATAAAACATAAAACATTCCACTCGTCTCTCATATTGCCAAGTAATATTACGAGTTTTTTTCCAACAATCTTCCACTTGCTTTTTTATTTCTTTTTTTTTTCACTGACTTATCCTCAAAGTAGCAAATTATATGTACCAAGTTTTTTGTAATCGTAATATTTTATGAAATATACTGTATAGAAAAAAAAATGGAGATCATCGTCTCGTTGTCTTTTGATAACAATTATTTTCAGGTTTTTGAACGAAACAGATTGCTGCTTAGCAAGAGCGCTCTATCGAACTACAGATATTTTAGAATAATGGAGAAAAAACTCCTTTCGATCTTGTGGTGAAAATTCGATAAATCCCATCGTCTAGTTTGAAATTTCCAAGCATTCGTCCGAGAGAAATGAAAAATCGAAATAATACAGTTTCAGCAGACGGAATTTGTGCTTGGACAGGGAACATTACTCTGAATCAGCAGAAAGTCACGGAAAATTAGACAAACTTCATACTGTCCATGGAGAATTAATATCATTATCTTTTCGTTAGCCCACTCAACATTTTTTATCAGTTCTGACTAAGGCAATGGGAGCCGTTGCTATCATAATTTTTGTGAATTTTATGGCTTATCTTATGCAAATATATTTGGAGTATTCGACAAATTAACTCTTCGCGTACACACCTCTTCTTTAAATGCATCTTGGGTCAATCCGACCCAAGGTGTTTTTCGAATCGTTGTATTTCGGTAAATATGCATACTTTTTGTTTTTTTTGTCGAGACGTTTTTTGTAGTCAATAATCCATTTTTAATCAATTTAGGTGCCAAACTTTTCGTTGCCATTAAATGCCAAATAATCAGTGACAAAATTTTATTGGGGTCAAAACGGGCCAATATGTCCTTGAAAAGTTAAAAGAGGAAAAATTTTTGGTATTCCAACGTAGCAAGCCTCGATGCAAGAAAATATAATTTATTTTCTGTCGTTTTTGGACTGAAGATTCCTCAATAAATATTTTGTATTGAGTAATTAACGTTAAGCGACGCAATCGCAATGTACGCCAATGTACAGTGATTTCTCTCATTGTTATTCAAAAACTGTATTTTTTTTCAATTTAAGACGAAAAAGTGAAGCCTCAAGGTCGGTTCATTGCAGCGACGAGCGTATCGTTTTAGGAAATCTACATCCCTCAAGCATTCGTTAAAGACTTAGCTCAAAGTCAGCGAGTAGCCCAACGACAATTGGATTTCTAAACATTTTCTATCAGTACGTTTATTCTAAAGACAGTGGAAGGATTGGACAGCGCAGTACGGACGCTAGTTTCGAATTTACCCTGAATGGATGAAAAGTCCATCATGCTTGTAGGTTTGGAGTCAATCCAAAATGCGTCAAATTCGTAAAAGAGATAACTGTACAATTGGTGAAAGGCACGCACGGTAGGTAGGCTTTTGGACGTGTTATAAATGTGAGTTTTTGCGGCGCCGTCGCGAAGCAGGCGGAGGGCCATGCTGGTAATATTTATACCGACAATGGCAAAAGCATAGCCGTATCTCGGATGAGAGGAATGCGATAAGGAGCGAGAAGCTGCAGCTGGATATTCTTGAGCAAAAAAGACAAGATTTTCCAATCCTAGGATGCCCATTCCACGAAAATCGGTTTTAGGATCGTCGCCTTGGAAGCCAATGTCCTGCCATTGTTTGGTTACTCTAGATTCGAGAGATTCTTGTGGTTTGAGCAAATTCCAAAGTTTTAAAAGCGACGATTCGTGCTCTGAATCGTCAGAGTCGTAACAACATTTTCTGAGATCTTCGCACTCGATGACTAGCTGACGATAGCCCCAAATCAATTCTACGCACTTGCCGAACGACTTGGCAAAGTCCGGATGTGCCAGGGGATTGATTTTCTTAGCTAAAAGGACAGTTGTTATGGCATCTTCCAGGAACACTCGTTCTGTTTTGTTGTTTATTTCTTTATTGTTGGCCATTTCGTCAAGACGTTCGACCATCGATCTTATATCAATATTGCGCGATTGCCGCAATGATTTTTCCACTTCGAGTGTTCTAGCCGCCCCGGACACTTTCCCGTAACAGATCCTCTGCAGCTCACACATTTGCGTCGTTCGATGTAAAAACCATTTTATCAATGGTCGAAAATACCAACAAACCAACGACCAGAAATATGGAATCATGGTTTTAAAAAAACACGAATTTTTTCGTGATCGTTCGATTTTTTCATGTCCGATTTGAATTACGTGTTTATCATAATAAACGCCGCAATAATGAAATTTGAGTTAAAAATCTTTTATTTCTCACGCTTGTCGAGGTGATGCCTGTTTTCTTTTCAGGGACTTTTCAATCGAGCCCTTCCAAAACGATCTATGTATTCCGATATACACTTTTGCCGCGATACCCGAAACATTGAGGTTATGTGTGTTTCTTCATAATTTGAAGCGACCGAAAAAACACGTTTTCACTGCTGTCCATAATCACAGCCGAATGTCGACTACTTACATTCCTTTTTCAATTTCTTTTCCAAGACATTGCACTACTAGCAACAGTTTGTATAATGAACACTATACAGAACGCCGTTTCTCTGGTTACTGAACGAGAGTATCGACCGAGCATTCCGAGGGCAATTAGAGTCAGGCAAGCAAGTGCCGAGTGACAGCTCGCCGCCCGGTCAGGGAATATTTCGGAAAGGTTATGAAGAAACGCGGTAGCGGCTCAACACTGATTATAACTTTTATGATAGCGGAGTACGATTCACATTTGTGACCTACAGAAACTAATTTTTGTTTTGACGTTCGTTTAACTCACGAATCTTTGGAAGTCTCATTTTATTTGTCAAATTTTCTTGTATTGTCAGTCGTACAATGTATATATATTGAATGAATCGCGGTCATGCGTACGCGTCTCACTTTTTCATCCGACATGTCGGAAAGTCAAAAACTAATTAGCGCTGTTTAAATCTAATATTTCTTTCCGCCCTTCGGCAATGTATAATAGAATTGTTACCCGATCGGAAATTCGTCGAAATTTGCGATGATCAATATACCTACACCCAACCGATATTTCCGCTTTTAAAGTTCACGTCGTTTCGACTTATTCACCATCATGAGTGTGAAAGAAAGCTTTCAATGCCATAAGAGAAAATGTACGAACGATCAGATAAAAAAAGTCTCAACCGATTTGTGCTGTTTCAAATATGAGGGTAAGCTTTTTTCTTGTCCTGCTGTATTGAGTACGCAAAGACGCGCTCATACCAGTAAAAAAAAATGTTAAAATAAAGGAATGTCGAATGCTGCCAACAGAATCACTAAGCACGCGTAGGGAACGTTTTTGAAGGTTCTTTAGGATGAGAATATCTATTTTTTCTATGCAAACGTATTGCTAATATATTTATATATATATATATATATATATATATTCACTTTTTTGACAAAAGTTATTCGAATTAATCGGTATGGATAACGAAACGGAATCTTCGGGATCGAGCAGTTTCGAAGAGAGTGCGTCTGAAGAGTTGTTTCACGATTCCGTAGAGGCTAGAAAAGATAACCGCCAATTTTCGCAAGATACTGATGTCGGCGAGATCAAAAGTGAATCACGCTCACGTACCGATCTCGTTCTTGATCTTCGGAACGTACCATCGATTCCTGATGCTATAAGATCCGATGACGAAATTTCTGAGAAACTTTCGGCCGTTATCGAACAACCGGAAGGGCATGTTGAACCGGAGACTATAAAATATGAAGAAAACGGAGCTCCTTCCAGGAACGACTTGGAGTATAAACCTCGTTCCTTTAAAAAAAACGAATCCTTTTTTTTCCTTATTTTCAACGGTTGTGAGCATTCTCGAATTTTCCGAAATCCGTTGATTGATGACGTAATCCGTGAGATTTTTTCAATCCGCGTCTTTGAATAACTGCATTATTTTTGGGCGAAATTTTGAAACGTTGGAAAATATAAAAATCAAAAGGTATTCCACAGTGAAATTCTTCGGGATCGTATAAATAACCTCCAAAGGCTTATAATCGATTTGAGGGAAGAAATAAAGCTCGCTCTATCACTGTGGAGAAAAGAACGCGACGAGTTTCAGTTCCTCCGCGAAAGGAGCGACATTCTCGCTATCGAGGAAGCCACTGCGGCGGCAAGAGCTGCAGCCGAAGCTTATGCAGCAGAATCACCACTTTCGAAAGAAATTGGTACGCATTCAGGATGAATGGCAATTTTTTTATTCTATACAAATTCGGTAAAGAAAACCTCAAAAATTACGACGTGGTTTTTGTTCGTTTGGTATAAAACGTAAAATTTTGTAGATTTTATAAATAATTTGTGAATTTTTGTGGAACTGTTCATGCCCCTCGAATTATTTTGAGGAAAAAAACTCTTAGCTGTGGAGTTGATAATTTCTTCTACACAATCATTAATTAGGAAACATGGTAGGCCTCAATCCAGTGCAGTCCTTGAGCGAACTAGCGATACTGGAGTATGAGAAAAAATTGGCAAAGTATCAAGACGCGCTTGCATTGGCACAAGCAGAAAAACGTTACAACATGCGCAGAAAAATGATCGCGCATACTTATCGTCAGAGATTGGTTGAAGTTGAGCGTATGTGCGATGAAGAATTGGACAAAATTCGGGAAAGCGCGAATATTTTAAAGCCACTGAGACAGATGGCGTCTCAGTGGGTCGCTACCCCGAAAAATGAAGGTCACAAAGACGCAACAATGACCGAATGGAATTCAACGATATTCAAGCCGGACCAGCGTCCTGATTCCCTCGCGGGCAGATACGATTCGAGAATAAAAAACACCGGCTTCATTGACGATGAAGTTAACATGACGCCGGAAGTAGTTGCTGCACGATTTTCCTACACAGAAGGCTCCAAGTACGAGAGACATGGCCCGCTCAAAAGCGTAAAAGCGTCACAGAGCCATCTTCTGGTTGAAAGCAACTCTTCGCCATGTACATGGTACGCTTCAACTCTCTAATTTGTGACGAAGCCAGTTTGTTTAAATTGCGCTCTATTATGATCAATTTGTTTTTTGTATAATTTATAATGTCGAGTGGATGGCTTGTCTTTGTACGTAATAAATTGGATTGAAATTGAACCTAACCTGGAAAACGTCTTCTCCGATACGCGCCGGTTCCTTTGAATATGCTTGAGAAACGAAAGTCAAGGAAAAACATGAACTTCCTTTTCCATGCACTATTTTCTAGAAAGCTCAACACACGTCGATACTGTACGGATCAACTATCATTTCCACTTTGACAAATTTCAAATACAAACATTTTCGCGGATTGTTGTCCAATTCGGACGATGAATCTGCGTTCTCAAGGGAGCGAGCGTTCTTGCTCAACTAACATGAGGTCCTAAATCACTTGTTATTCCCCCAAAAGGAAAAGCTTCCGATTGGCGGTCGCCTCAAGTATATAGATTCCAGATGGGGGAACGGGAACACGGACTCTTTCTTTTATTATCAAAAAATATGACCACCCATTCGAAGCAGAGTCTTTCTATAATTGCTAATAATAGACGATTGAACAATTGGTATTTTTTTTTATACGATTTCAAGATAAAGTAGAAAACTTATAAAAACTTCGGGTTCCCCATGATAAATTTGCGATGAGCATAATTCTCAAATTCGCTTGTCGCATAACGATCCAAAGTCGAATTCATGGCAATAAAACTTGATCTAGCGAGAATAAAAAAGTAAGAAATTTGGTGGGTCTCGCTACAAAATGTTTTTTTTCGCCTCAACACGTGTAAAAAAAAACGTTCGTATAACACGTTATCGTGGCTCGCGTTCCACCGTTCCTTAGCTTGTTTCGACGTGACGTGGTGTTGCGTCGATGGCCGATGCAGAAGACGCCGAGTGGTAACGAAAAAAGGTATACGTGCCGGTTGTTCGGAGTTGTGTTCTTGGCAACGTGCATAAGTTTCATATTTTTCATTTAGACATCGTATTTACGAACAGGCCGGCACAATGTTGCAAGGCGTGTTTGACGATGTCAAACGCATGAACAAGCGTCAGGTAATTATCTCAACAATAATATATTCTCCACGAGATTCACATTCCTTTTTTCCTGAAAATAATAAAATGACATATGGCTTTCCGACCTCATAAGAAAACAGCAATAATGCATATTTCCGTGACTATTTTTCTTCCAGTTTCTTTATCAGATCCTAAGCTTCGGAATGATCGTTTCTTCCGCTTTAATGATATGGAAAGGCCTGGTCGTCGTAACTGGCAGTGAGAGTCCAATTGTCGTAGTTCTCAGGTAAAAACCATCGAAACATAACCTCAATCCGTCTTTTCGTTGCATTCCCTCGTGTACGTTTTTTCCTCAGCTCGTGACGGAAAATGATTCAATTTCGCCAGATTTTCAAAATATTATGAGAAAATTCTACTCCCAAGTTCAACTTAGACACGGTTATGGCCTACCACCTTTTTGCCGCTCACGCCTCCTGATAAAACTTTCAACTCCTGAATTTGAACAAAAAAATCGCAATACTTTGAAATCGCAAATAAACAAACACAATAATTCCAAATTTTGATAATTTTTTTCTTGAGTTCAATTTTTTTAGTTTAACCATCGATTTGGACTCGGCCCGTCACAATCCAAACGCCGGGACTGATGTAAATTCTATTCTATCCATTTCTCTCCTGATTTCCCACTTAATCGCCGCTACTATCATTTTTCTGGCACCCGCAAACAGTTTTTTAACTTATCGATATGTCTTGTGTTTCAGCGGGAGCATGGAACCTGCGTTTCATAGAGGAGACTTGTTATTTTTAACTAATTATCCAGACGAGCCTGTCAGGGTTGGAGAAATCGTAGTTTTCAAAGTAGAAGGTCGAGACATTCCAATTGTTCACAGAGTACTTAAGCTGCACGAGAAGTAAGCAAACAAATGATATTTCTTTTTTCTCTGGGGAACCTTCAACAAGTTCTTCGCTATCGAAATGACAGGAACTCGCATTATTTTTCTTTATTTTTACTATATCACTAATTGTTACTTTATGATTTTGGATTAATTATTTCTAATCAAGTTTTCGTATCATTGAGTTCTCTCCACAGATTTGTCGATGTAACTTTGATCTGCAACTCCTTTTGGTTGGGAATATCAAATTTGCGCTATATTTTGCGGATTTTGTTGCTTTTAAAAAAAATCGTAGAAAGCTGCACTATGGCAGAGGAACTTTTCGTTTTTTCCATTTTTGGCTGGCACAACGTAGTCGGTAAAATTGAAGTGACTACGAACCATTTGAATCAGTTTTTCAATTTCTTTCAATATCTTTTGCAACTCTGAGCCATAGCGCGACTCACGTTGGGACGTTAATAAATAATTATGAAAAGTGCAAAAAAATCTCATTCTGTTCCTCGTAGTGAAAAATAATTATTTTCTCCAAAACTGCCGTGTATATCAGAACGAAAATTTTTCCACAAATTCAACACACTCTACACAAAATTCGTGAATATTTTCAAAAAATTGTGTGCAGTCGTTGATGTTAACAAAAATTGGGAAACAAGTCATTTCGAATCTTCAAATGTCGAGTTGGAATTCGTGATGAGCAATCGATGATCGGCCGAGTAAAAAAATTTAAATCATTTCTGAATCCAATAAAGTTTTGCCACACTCAGTACTTGAGCAAGTTCGCTTAATTATAGACCAGAGAGTGAGAATGCTATGTAAATGTTCACAGGGGTGACGCGAACCACACCATAAAATTCGTGACGAAGGGGGACAACAATTCGGTGGATGATCGAGGTCTTTACGCGCCGAATCAATTGTGGCTAACCGACAAAGATATCGTCGGAAGAGCACGAGGTTTTTTGCCGTATGTGGGGATGGTGACGATTTACATGAACGAATATCCAAAATTGAAGCACACGGTACTCGCGTGTCTGGGGATATACGTTCTTGTGCACAGAGAGTGAAAACGATGTTCCAATTTTTATTTTTCTCATACAAATATTGTCACTTGAACAGATTGCCTTTCGAATTTTTGTGCATCGAGGGCAAACAAAAATCGTCAACGCTCATTCGCTGCATATTGATACGTATATATACACAGAATATTTGCATGTATATGTACAATATACTGGATATATAAATATATATAATAGTTATTAAATTATCACATTACGCAAATTTGCATCTGTGTTAAATATAATTGAACAAAACAAAAGTTTAAAAATTTATCGACGGAATATAATTTGAATTTTTATTTAAAAACAAACCACGAAAACTTGAAATACATCAAACCCATTGAGTACCAATAATGTCCTTGTTTTTTTGTTTCGATCAAATTTCCACGGAAAATAGGGAACCGTTCGACACGATTTTCTTTTCTACCCAAGAGATCTCGATCGATTGATTGACAGTTGCAGTTTCTTTGGCGTTTTCCTGCAAGAAATGTTTCTATTTTATCGATATCGTGAATCGAGGTCGTTGCGTCAAAGTACAAATTACGGGATCCGCTATCGATATCACCGTCGGTTCTCGATCATTTGAAGGATCGAAATTTCGAGGACTCGTTTAAAAGGTTTTAAATAAATTTGCTGGGTATTTGTTGGAACTTCACTCGAGAGCGATAGGAAAATAAAGAAAAATTCTTAGCAATGAATGTGTTTTTTTTATTGTATGAGTACAATATAAAGAAAATATTTTATCGGTTGAAAGGCGATCCTCCGGCGATACTCTATACGTTCTACAGAAAAAAATCAACAGAAAAAAACTACGTTCTTTATGCTAACGACCAGATTCACTCAGGGACATAATAAAAATTGGGGGCTGCGCAGTTGCGTGTTTAGTAGAGAATCTTATCTCAACTGTTTCTTCTTCCATACGTGCGTGTCTTTCTGTTTTCGCTTGTTTAATTGCAATACTTGTCATCGAGGCAAGCGAAGTTGAAGCTGTGGTTTATGATCGAACGCACACGATCGTCGTACAGTATTGCAGCACCAACGCCCGGCGTTACTTTGTAAACCAAATGCGTGCAATTGTCCAATAACTGATTTATTTCTTGATCGAAAACCGGAGTCTCGGTGAGATCGCAGCGAAGCTTGAGAAAAGCGATATAGAGAGTATCACAATGCCTCGGTATTCGTTGTGGAAAGAGTGGGAGAACGGCCTGAGCTGCCTGTAGCGAAAGAAAATTAAAAGATTAGTTTTCCCATTGCCCTGATCCTGAAAAGTAATATTGAATAACAATCCTTAACGAATGCCACATTTTTCTATGCACTCGTAGATTTTTGAAAGCCCAAAAATCGAGCCGAGACAGTCCAAACATATAATGACACTTGCCTGCAACGTCGCTTTCAATGTCTTCAGATCGTTATGACGATCGCAATATTCGATGAGTATTCTCGTCAAAAATTCGAACCATTTGGCACAGCCTACGTTCGTCAACAATTGAGGTAAGCTTAACATATAACTGGAGCGAAGTTCCAGATTCTGTTCGCACTCCATGTTATTCAAGAGTGTCAATATTATTTCGTCTCGTTTTGTCCACTGTTTAAAAACAAAAAATATTGATCAGCTCAAATCAAATTTTTGCACCAGGAGCTTTTTCCGTCAATTACAAGTGCCCACCAGACTATACATTGCCATGGAAAATGGAGATTTTCGATATTATATAAAGTTATTAAAGTTTATCGGAAAAAACGTGAAAAATCTTTTATGCATCGCAAACAAAAATGAATTCCTAGGTCAATCATTAAAAATAAGAAGTAACATTCAATTGTTAAAGTTACGTTGTTCCCGGCTACAGATTCCGAACAAAATTTTGCATGAGAATGAACAAAGTCAACAATTTATCATGAAAAACTGTGCTGGCACCGAAATAAATGTAGTAAAGAATATTTTATACATTTGGAGCAAAGATTCTTACCTCAAAATCGTTAGTAGAATCGCTACACAAATCCATGGTCGCGAGAACATTCGAGATGCAACTGTACAATGGCAAAATAAATCTGACGTCTCTTTGATGAGTTAGGCGTTCCAGAGCTTCATAAATCACGTCGATACATCCGTTTTTCATTAATTCCTGTCTCTGTGTAAGATGAAAAAAATGAAAAATTATTTCAGTGTTAAAGTTTCTTCTGCCCCCTGCCAACAAGAAAATTTCTCAGTTAGTTCTCAGCTATTTTGCTCCAAAGTCGTGATGATCTTTTCAAGCTCCATCCGAAAATCCTAGAATTCGTTTTAAAAATTTTGATGGCACGACAGGCAAATTCTATTCCATTGTGTGTATTGGGTTAATACGACCCGAGGCGTTTTTCGCATCATTGTATTTCGGCAAATGTGCGTTTTTTGTTTGTAGTAAATTGTACATGGCCTTAAATTTATTTGTTGACGAAAACGAAAATTGAATGCCAGAAGATTTCTTGTCATTAAATATCGAGTCAGCAATGATAGGAAATTTTTTGGGTCAAAATGAACCAGTGTGTATTCAGAGGGTTAAAAAAAACGTGATTAATATTAAATTAATTCGATTTTAATTAACTTTAATTAATGTTTTTCTAAGGGCATGAAAAAAAATGATTTTATAGAGAAAATAGTCAGTTTGGCATGCTGGAAAAATTTCAACTTGAAAATGCGTACCGTGCGGGGATCCTGGAGAATGGAGTGAAGACATTCAAGGCCTATGACTCTATTTTCAGGTACAAAATCATCAAAGATTATAAGAGCGGTGGGAAGCACTTGGAGGACTCGAGTGGACAAGCAGATGCCGTCGACTTGTTGCAGCAGCCATTTGTAGCAAGCTACGGCAGCAGGAAATTTTTTCCAAGTTTCTTTCAAAAGTTTGGGTCTCAGAGCCATGAGAGTAGCAAGAAATTTATCGTCGTACAGCGTCAAGATGGTGGATAAATAGTCGCATTGACAAAGTCTACAAAGCTCCAAAGTTAAGTCTTTGGCCATTGAAACGCTTTCGTTGGTGTTCCAAATGTTTTTTACGCTCTGCTCGCCAACCAATACCAACAGGCTAACGACAAAATTTCTTACAGATTCTAGTTCATGGTCTATGTCAATTTTTTTGGCGTCACGATTTTCTATCAAGAGACGTAGTCGTGTGAGAATATTTAACAAATCTTTATTCAGTGACAATCGATAGTCGCGGTAATCCTTTTCCTCACAGGGACGATCGAGACCGATAGGACGTTCTGGCACCCACAGTCTGCATACAAATTCTATCCACTTATCCCAACAGGGCAAATCATCCTCTAGGATGTTCAAATCTTCTAACTCTTGAACGAGACAATCCATTCTGAATTGTCGTTCGATTTTCCGTAGCACAAATTTGATTTGAACGGGAAAATTTCGTAATATGGGACCCAAGTGTTTTTTTCTTCGCTGTATTCTCGTGTATTGTAACCTATTTCGTATCGCTCGGTTTTAATTCTTCTAAGAATTAAAACGGATCGTCACATTATTGCGTCCAGGTAAGACAAATATATTCGCCATTGTTCCGGGGTTAGAACTATTGCTCCTCCTTTTTTATGTCTCTTTTCCCTTCTCTATCGAGTCCAACTTTTCATTCGCAACCACACTGATATGAACACTTGTTTTTTGTTTGACACACGGTCTCTTTTTTCCTCATAGGAAATGTACACCATACATACACATATATTGAAAATAGAAAGAGGTCGTACTTAGGCCAACTGTCTCATACTATTACATGGGAGATTAGCTGTTCACGTGTCCACGAGTCCAATAGATGTCACCCTGTGAGATTGACCATTCGACGTATGATCTCATCTCGAGTTTTCGAAATTGAAATTTTTCGATGTCTCGGTTGACCGGTGTTACCTGCTGTCAGAAAATGGCTCTGTCAGCTGACGCAGGACGATGGCGAAAATCCGCTGACCGGAACGCATTTCTGTACTGGGTGAAGCCGTGTAGAAAACTTTTCAATTTCTACATTAGCAGCTATGTCTCTTGCACCCACAGCGACAACTGTTCACCGCATCGTGCAGCTTAATAATAACATTGTCAAAAAAAAATTGTTGCTTGAGTCGAAAGAATTCATGTGATCCGTGGAGGCACATTTATGTGACAAGAAATTCAATGGACTCGACGATTATCCGCTGAGATATTAATTGACGTCGGGATCGGGGGAGTGGAAAGGACGATTTTGTTTACAAATGGCGTTGGGAAAGGTTTAGCTGCATTAATTTCTATCAAACCGACGAAATTTCCTTGGAACGAGAAATTGAAGAAGTTTTTTTTTTCTAATTGTGTGTCGCGGCAATATCTTTGACAAGCGGAAATGGATGATTCGGTGAACAACGAGACCGAGAAAACGGCGCAAAAACTGACGGATGATGTACGGAATATGGCCAACTACAAGAGCCTCTACAGCGAAATTCAGGTTGAATATTCTTCGTCATATTTTTCGAGTTTTTTTTTTTTTTTTTTATTAAATTTCTCTCTGCAATTTTTGGACAAAACGTAAGAAAATCGCAGCCTCGTCGTCCGTGAAGATGGACAATTTTAAAAATACCCTCGTCGATGCACTAAAAAACAATGGTCTCGAGACTGAGATACGAAATACCGTTTTCCATTGGGCTCGCTCACAGGTCAGTAAGTCAGCCGCAAAACATAATTCCGCACCGTAATTCGCCACGGATTCAATTCGCAATGAAAAATTCACGGATTAATTTTGGTTTACTTTTTATTTCGTTTTTTTTCGTTTTTCTTCTTCTAAGGGTTCGTTAGCCATTCAACCGGAAGTCGTGCCTAATGAAGTCGATCTGAGTTACCTCAGAAAAGCTCAGATTCAATGGGAACGGAGAATCCAAAAGTCTCTGAACTCGATATGCAACGAATTGAACGTGCCATTAGCTAGAATCAGGCCCAACGCCGACAGAGAAGAACTCGCTGAGAAATGGAACGAATTGAGCACATACGATATCGGTTGATTACAGGAAATTTTTTAAACGAAGCCAAAATTCATTTTTCAATGTTTCCTTTAAATTTTTCTACTGCCGCCTATTTCACGTTTTTTAAACTTGAAAAAACATCTGAAAAAATTCCATGGTCGAACTCGAACTCTCAACTACATAATTATAATTTTTTTCATGCGACAAAATAAATGTTCCTCAAAAATTTCATGCAAAATGTGTGCATCCAAATTTTATCGATTTTTCAAAAATGAATCTTAATTTTTCACAGACTTATCACAGTACAGGCCAGTCTATGCGCCCAAAGACTTTCTCGAGGTATTATTTTCGGTCCGGGATCCACTTTTCAAAAAGCAAACGTAAGTGCGTCGTCGAATTTCAATTTTGACAGAATTCTTGCAGAATTTTATATTTGTTTCGCAGAAATCAGCCTAATTGGGAATTCAGCCACATCCAAATTCGAGTTAAAACTCTAGCCCAACTCGTAAGATCGAATTTTCTCATCCAACAGAATCAAATTATTTTCAAAATGGGGAGGGAATCTTGGTTTTTTTTTCAGAGATCAACGTACAGCGAATTGGCTCATGGAACCGCCGTTTTAGGAGTCAATAACAATATGCCAGCCATTGGAAATGTTGCTAATCTCGAAGCAGAGAGAACTCATATCGGTGAAAAAGTAATGAAAAGCAATCATGCACCGGTCGCTCAAGAATTTCTCAAACGCGGCTCGCCCCGAGCTCTACGTGGTCGACTCTGGTCCCTTGTACTGGGCTCATCGGTTAAAGAATGTGTAGGAATTATTTTGTAGTGAAAAAAAAATTGAAGCAAAACAAAAAGCAATTTTGTATCGAAAAATGTTTTGACACCGAAATTGCACTTTTTGGCTCAATTTTTCCAAGGAATAAATGTTTGATAAGTAAGGATAGAATATAGAAATAGACAATATAAAATTAAATAAAAATTTTTCCTGAAATATAAAATAAATTTGAAAAAACAGGAAATAATTGATTTTTTTTAAATATTATAATAATTCGTTTCAGGACATCGAATATTACGAGGAATTGAAAGGGATGGTTTTGCAATATGATATAATGGTTGACAAGCTCATAATCAAGGTGAGAATAAAGTGTCCTCGTAATAAATATTACGGGGTCAGTGAGTAGAAGACGCCGAGACACAGCGGGTCTGTCAGACCCAGTTTGGACTTTTAATCACTGGGTCTGAGAGACTCAGTTAAGTTTTTTACTCACTGGATCTGAGAGACCCAGTGTGGTCTTTTACTTACTGGGTTTCAGAGACCCAGTGTGGTCTTTTACTCACTGGGTCTGACATACCCAGTAACTTTAGCAATCGTCATACAGTTATCAAGTTAAAAATGATGAATTCCTAGGATGTACAATTAACGGCCAGCAACGACGACCAATACTTCGTGTTTGAGGATGTCCTGTACAAAACGATGCTGTCCTTTTCGAGGGATTCAGAAGTTTTAGCTCCAGTGACGACGGACCGAAGCGCCGGAGGCCAAGTAATTCATGCGGTTCTCCAAGGAAAACCAGCCACCCTGGAAAATACTTTGGTTTTCCCGCCCAGCGGAGTCATTCCTTTCCATGGATTCACCATGTATGGTAAAAAAACCTCAATACGCCTTTGTACAGTATTTTCCTCTATACAAAGAACAGTATAAATGTTTCAAAGCATTTTTCAATAATGTCATAATTCAATTATTTATGAAAGAATTTCATTCATTTCAATTTTTCGATTACAATTGATCGACTTTCGAATCTCTCGTTAACAGCAACGCCATTCTGCTACCTTTACGACGATCCCTGCACGATGTATTACACTTTTCGCGCTTTTTACCTTCGCTACTGGTTCAGGCTACATACAGTTTCTAGCCACGAGCAGGGAATCGTGGCGCTCTGTTTGCTTTTTGAAAGATTATTGCAATGCCACGAGCCACAGTTGTGGGCACACTTCCGAAATTTGCGAATTCAACCGTAAGATTCTCTTTTCCAAACGTTCAACGATCAGGGAAAATCGTGGCTTGGCATTTAGGACCTTGATTATTTTTTCAGCGTTAAGGTCGTATTCAAATGGTTGATGAGAGGATTCAGCGGCCATCTCCCCCCCGAGCAATTGTTGTATTTATGGGATTTAGTTCTGGGCTATGATTCTTTAGAAATAATTTCACTACTGGCAGTGACAATTTTGAGCTTCCGAAAAGAAAATTTACTCCAAGTGAATAATCTGCACAACGTTGAGGTAAGAGATTCTCATAAACTCGCCGTTTTTCTTTGGGTTCGACAACATTTACTTTTTTTCAGGCCGTGCTTGCAGATCTTTCTTCGTTGAAAGTCATGCCCATGTTGCAACTTGTTCTCTTGAAGGAATAAAATTTATTTTCGAATCGAAACCGCAACATAATTTTGAATTTGAGGGTCGCAAGGAGTGCGCCCGGAAGGTTCAAATTTCGAACTATCGGTTTGTGGAAAATGGATTGTAAAATTTAATTCTTTGTATTATTGTAATAAATTATGAGGTTTTCGAGGAATTCAGCCTTTTGGAACATTATAATATTTTGACGTAATCAACAAAACTCTGACCTTGGTGTCTTTGGTTTCGGAAAATTTGGTTAGAGGATTACGTCGACGTGTGTGCGAGGATTACCGCGTAACAACTGAACTCTACGACAGAGGTAAACGGTTTTTCTGCTCGACCGGTAAATCACTAAACGAGCGCGTGTGTATTTCATCGATCGCACATATTCGCTGAACAATGAAATTACAAGATAACTTACCGACCGAGTCGATTACTTACCCATATCCGTGGGTGGGGCGAAAGCGCGAGAGAGAGAGGAGAAGCGCGCGTTGCTTGGAAACAAGGACCGAGATAAGGGGAGGTTTCCCGTTTCCGGCTGTCACCCGGCTAGACGCCTGCCACTGCTTCGCTCCGCGCAATTCTCTCTCGCTCGCCCAGTGTTTATAAAACGTACTTGTACGTTTTTCATCTCTTCCCTCATTACTGTCGCGGTCAACGTTTCCCCCCCGTCCACCGCGTATGGTGGTGTCTTACTGCGTGAATTAAACCAGTGTAAAACACAAAAAATCCTTGTGCACGACAGGAGAACGATTTCAATCGTGGAGTAAGTAAAAAAATCTTTTTTTTTCCACACATCGTCGCGTTACCTTATCGAGATTTGCCAGCCGTACGGTTACCGTTTTTTCCTTTTCGTGTCGCCGAGTTGTGCCCGCAACCAAGGGTGGGGTGCACGAAACCTCACCCCTGAAATATTAGTCATGCACACACCGCCTTCATGCAACCCCCTAACGTACAATCACACCCGCGTACGCGCTGACAATTCTTTTTTCCGATCGACCTTAGCGTTCATTTTGCCATATCTATACTAACGTATGTCAATGTGGATATCCATAGATATAGAAATATACGCGCATAGATAAAGCCAACTCGGATTAAACGAACGTCGCGTGTATTTCTCCGGTCTTCGCAATTCAATTTAACGATGGATTTTAAGTCGCGACCTTGTCTTCCGCGTTTCAAGGATTCTCGACACCTCGTTCTTACGTGATTTACACACACCGATCCGAGCTGTTCAACCTTTTCACGAACCTTTTCACTTCATTGACAAATTTCACGAACCTTGCGAGAGTGTGAACTTCAAACTCCGTTCTCTGATGGCATTTAAATTCACATAAAATCATCGATCTTTTTCGTATACCCCACTACACGGTGTACCAACGAGAAGGACCGGTTTTTTGTTATATCCAATATTTTAAAAGGCTCTATTGTTCCGTCGATCTTTTTCAAGGTATCAACGGATTTACAATTTTGACAGATAATTCGAAATACAAATCTGTGTGGTTCGAGTTAATTTTTCGTCAATTATAAGCAATATATTGTTTTTCGTTCGGACGAAAAAACTAGTGATTATTCTAACCCAAAAATCTACAGAAATTCATGATTAAATTCACGCAAATTAAGCCTAGAAAATCGGAATAAATTCTAAAATTTCATGGGAACGAAAAAAATTCGTAAACTAATGGAAGGACTATGAGATCTTTCCACCAACTAGGAAACAAAATTGTTCAAATTTTAATGGTTATATTGAAAATAATCTTTTTTTTTATAATTGAAGAACAATGGCTCGTACAAATGCTTGGAAATGTACTATTCATACAGTTTTACGTTTGCATTTTTCAGATTACATGAGTTAAGGCGTAGCATCCACGGGAGAGAGAGAGAGAGAGAGAGAAAGAGAGAGAGAGAGAGAGAAAATAAGAGATACAAAGATTGCTTAAATTGGAGGCAAAATGGCTTGGCGTTTCAAGGCTTCCAAGTACAAAAATGCCACGCCGATTGTACCAAAGCCCGAAGCCTGCATCCGAGACATATCCGTTGGCTCGTATCAGACCTATGGCAACAACATTGCAGCATCAGCCGCGTTCATGGCGTTCAATGTTGATCATAACGGTAATAATCATTCTCGAAAATCTTTCCTTTTTATTCGTTGAGTTAGCTGACCAGCATAACGATATTGAAATTGGCATTATTAGACCTCTGGGTCTCTTAGACCCAGTGCATCAAAAACTACCCTGGGTCTGTCAGGCCCAGAATGATCACTGAATGAAAACTGTCCATAATTTTGAACCAGACAGATGACCGAATCGATAAATTCCCAATCAATTATCCATAGGCAATTTACTCAATTCGTTGTACTCACTTTTGACAGCGCAGAATCTTGTCTTGTTGGAATGCAAATGGATTCATACGCATATGTTTGGTCACATTCATTTAACAATTTTTTTTTTTGTGCAACTTATAACACGAGTCTACGAGAAAAATTGGGACCATTTGGAAAATTGAACCAATTATGCATACACAATATTTTTTGTGGGTTCCTATATGGCAAAAGTCGATATCATCATTTTCATGATTTTTATCTATTTACATTTTTTTTTTTTAATTTTAATGAAAGTCATTCTTAACCCATATGGGCTTCAGAATATTTAATTTTCGCTAATTGCTACTTTCATTATTTGTACGGGATCACATTGTCAAAGAAATATTAACGTGGCTGATAATGATAATCGTATGCAAAAAATGAGAAATATTTAATGTTTTTTCTTTCAGGCTCGAGTTTGGCGGTCTTGCCTCTCGAGGATTGCGGGAGAAAGAGCAAAACAATGCCATTGCTTCACGCCCACGCGGACACCGTGACCGATATGGATTTCTCGCCGTTCCACGATGGCTTATTGGCAACCGGTTCACAGGATTGTCTCGTAAGATGAGCCTCAGTTATAATTCACGACAAATACATCTCTATAAAACCGAATCTCGGGCTAAGCGTTTTTTTTTTTCTTCGTTTTAGGTAAAATTATGGCACATACCGGAGTCCGGATTGGAGGAATCTTTGTGCAATCCCGAGTGCACGTTTTCCCACAGGCAGAGGAGGGTCGAAGTTGTCCATTGGCACCCAACCGCTGAGCATTTACTGACCACAGTTTCGTACACGAATTTGTCCTTGTGGGACGTCGTCTCCCAGCAAGAACTCTTCTGTTAGTTTCTCCTTTTTTTCTGAAAAAATTGTTTTGTATCAATTCTATAAAAAAATAGAGACGAAATTTTTTTTTATATATGGAGACTGTCTGTAATAATGATTCTTTGTCGTTTCAACAGCCAATAACGAGCATTCCGACGTGATACAGTCGTTGAGCTGGAAATCCGATGGTACAATATTGGCAACGTCGTGCAAAGACAAACAAGTTCGTCTTTGCGATCCGCGAGCTTCGAAATGCATCGTCAGCTCCTGTCCGAGTCACCAGTCCATCAAAGACTCGAGAATCGTCTGGCTCGGTAACGGCAACAGAATATTGACCACCGGTTTCGATGCTGCTCGCTTGCGTCAAGTCTACATCAGAGATCTCAGGAATCTCAACGAGCCGGTCAAAACCCTAGAGCTCGATTGTAGCACCGGGTACGTTGGAGCATTCAAAATTTATATTTTCTCACCAATATCGATTCATCAAAACTCTCAGATCTTAGATTTTTTCTCTCAGACCCGGTGTGGTTTCTTACTCACTGGGTCTAAGAGACCCAGTCTGGCAGTTAAATTGTCAATCCGTCATTGCAGTTGATATTTTTGCTCTGCTTTCAAAAACTGGAATAAAATCATGAAATTTGTTTTTTCTCACAGAATATTGATGCCGCTTTTTGATCCTGACACGAACATGCTTTTCCTGGCCGGCAAGGGAGACACGACGATTCTTTACATGGAAGTGACCGACAAAGATCCTCATTTGGTCGAAGGCATAAGGCACAGCGGTGAACAAACGAAAGGCGTTTGTCTCGTGCCGAAACGAGCTCTCAATGTCATGCAAGCCGAAGTCAATAGAATCTTACAATTAACTTCGAACATGGTCATCCCGATAATGTATCAGGTTCCGCGCAAGGTAAAAATTACTCAACGATCGATGAGACACGAATAGAACTGCGACTCGAAAAATCAATCCATTCTATTTTATTCTACCGACTATTCTACAGACTTATCGAGATTTCCATGGCGACATATATCCCGATACTGCTGGCTGCGTTGCCCAAAATACTGCGGAAGCTTGGATCAAAGGTCACAATGCTCCAGTGCCAAAAATATCTCTCGATCCTGCCAAACGAGCCAAGGGAGAAGAATCCGTCGTCGTAAGTGTTTTTCCACCTTTTTTTTTTTCACATTTCTCCACCATGTCAAATTCTGTGTTAATGCGTTTAGCCACTGTTATGATTATTTATTTTTACGTTTGTCAATAATTTTAATGGTCCCAGATTTTGTCGGGGCGTACTATGGAATTATTTCCATGGCTTTTGTATTGTATCCGTATCGTCTATTGATAATTCGTAACTTTAGTATGCGTTGCATCAACGTGAGCTTCGGATTTTGTTTTAATTTGAAGAAAAAGAAAAAAAAATGGGAATATTCCGATGTCCTGATGATCAGAGATCTGGAAATCGTGAGCGGAACGACTGTGAAATGTTTTCTTTGATTGGAAATCCAACAATTGCCATCAACAACAAAAACAACGATATTTTTCACGAAAATATCGATTATGTAACTTTTACAAACTTTGAATTTCTAATTTGTTACAGTTTGTTGATTTTGACAAGGTTTTTGGCGAAAAAAAAATCAAGACAATTTCATACGAGCCAGTTATCGATACAACTTTCTTGTGTCAACAGATCGATAAGCATTCACAACATTTCTCAGGACTCTGTTCACGAGTTTATGAAAAGTAGCATTATTTTTATTTGATTTATTGTAATTAGCGTATTCTTATGTTGACGTTTATTGTTGTATGTCGCCAGTGACCACGAGCTGTGTATGTTTTGTCTATTTTTGTTCACCTTAAGTAGCTGGAATGTGTTTTTTTTTTTTTTCTCGATTAAGCGACGCATGCGTTAAGGCTACAATCGTCGGAAACAAGTAATTGTTAAGCACGCTTAGAATATGTCGTTTATTTACGATATTGAAGTTCGCATCGTTGGAGTTCAAGGGAAAATATTTCTCCATTAATGATTTTTTCGTTTTTCCGAATCGCTTCAACTCTTCTTTGATATACAGTTCACTGGGTCTCTTAGACCCAGTGCGTAAGATACAAGGTTCATTGCAAGGATGCAAACTTCAACATCAAGTTTAATTTATGTTTAGCTTCTTATTACGATTCATAAAATATTTCGTTCCGAGCACGCTGGATATAATTGTACGATTCGTTTGCGCGGAGAATTTGAGAAGATTGTGCCTGCGATTATGTTTGATTTAACGGCAATGAGGCGGACCGGAAATGCGTTGAAAAACGATGTAGAAATTGGTTTTCGTTTCTGAACGGCGTGACGTGATAATGAGGAACGCTTGAACGTAATCTCCAGATACACAAAGGAAATTTAGCGAGCTTGAAAGAGACGCAGCAAGAAATAAAAGTGGAACAATCGAAGGCGGCAAAGTCGTTGCACGCGACACCGAAAGGTTTCACTCAGCCAATAAAACCGCATCAACCTGCTGCGAGTGTGGAAAAAGAAAAGAAGGCAGAAACGGAGCCGGAAAAGGTGCCGGAAAAAGTGCAGGACGATTCACCTCGCGCCCCTGAAACCGACGACGATAAAGTCAAAATGCAAAATGGCAGCGGACAAGCCATTCCGCCCAAACCGTTGCCCAGATCTTCCCGAGCCAACAGCATCTCCGAGGATGAACCTAAACCCGTTGCACGACCGCGCACTTCACCGAGCCCTGGAGCAGTCGTTACTTCCGTTAATCCCAATATCGTCGGCGGCTACAAGGTTCGAATGAAGAAACGCTATAAAAAAAAAAAAACGAATAATACGCATTATCAACAACTCGCGCACATTTGTATTTTTATTTTTAATATCGCCGAATTTAGCACAAATTTTTTGCAATGAATATCAATGCGATTCATAAATATTGCGCTTACCTTGTAATCCGATACATTTTTCTAACATTGTTCCACATTCAGAACGCAAATTAGTAAAAATCTTAGCGTGCCTGTACAGAACTTGGCCGCAAAATGGCCGCAGCATCGTTGAAAAGACATTTTTTATATTAATTTCCATGCGATCAAGAGCTTGTTGACTACTTTATAAAAAAAGCCATAGTGTACATAATTCTTCATTATTTTCTCATGTATGATGAATTATTTTGAACGTCGACTCACTCCCTTTTCAAATTGTAATAATTATTGTTGAAATAATTGCGATGACCACTCACTATTTGGCCTAAAATTGCAATTAGTGTGATAAGGCATTCTTCTCATTCCGACTGGAATCATATTTATTGCTGTAGATTCGCATAGAAGCATCTCAATCAATCCTCAATTTAGTGCTCCACAATATTTTCTGTTTCAATTTTGAAAAAGTTGCGATTCCACGTCATCGGACGTTTTTTTAATCCATTTATGACAATATTTATGTTGTAAGGTATTTTTTATCCTAGTAGAGAAAATGTGTCGCTTAATATTGACGGATAAACGTTGGACAATAGGGAAATGAACTAGTTTATTTATTTTTTGTTAGTGAAAATATTATCTTAATTATCGATTTGAAGAATCCGAAGGAATTGTCGCTCAATCCGGTTTTTTTTTCTCTTAAAAATGTATCTGCAGCCTCGTCTCGGACCAAAGCCGTTCCAGGCGAAATCGGGGAGCCAAGAATTCTCGTTCGACAAAGTTTTTTCGGTGCCTCAGGCGCCAAACACGGAAAACAACGGTTTCCAAACGGAGACGGGAGTGATGGTCGGCGAGACGAACGGTGACGCGGAAAAATCTCCGACCGATGAGAACGAAAGAATGAAAGAAACGGAAAATGGAAAAAGCGACTCGAGTTCCATGGAGGAAGACGCAAATTCGAGCGACTCGGGCTACAAGCCCAAGACACCGAGCACCGCCGAAAGACGCAAAGTCTTCGAGACAAAAGTCAAGGACGAATCGCCGGAGAACGAAGAATCGGGCAATTTCGAGCGCGGCAATTTGAACAGAAACTCAATCGCCGAGAGGAGGAGGCTCTACGAGAGTCGTTCCGTATCCGTTACCGATGGCAATCTCGCCGAGAAAGCCATGGGCTCGCCCACTGCTCTCCGGAGAAGGGACTCCTTCAAAGCCAAAAGCGAAATCATCAAAGAAGACGAGGTCAAAAAAATCGTCCCGATGTTGCGTCAACAGAGCATGGATCCGAGACTCGAGAAACCCGAGCCCATTACTACGCCAACGCCCAAAAGAACCTCCACAGTTTTTGGTAATTTTCACTAATTACATTTTTTTCACAAACTCCATTAACATCCATTTTTTTCACATAAAATGGAAATTCCCAGCGACCAACTCGTTCCGATTCAATGTCACTTTACCTGTTTCTTGTCGTTTCTTTTCTCAAGGTCGAGTATCAAAATTCAGACATCTCAAAGGAACTCCGGGGCACAAATCTACGCACATAGAAAACATCAGAAACATAAGTCGCCAGATTTCCGGTGAATGTGACGGTTTCCACGGTATGTTTGTGAATATTTCCCTTTTTGACTATTCGCGGCTGCAATGAAAATGCATTTGGATGCATAAATGAAATTCTATTGAACCTCGTGACGAAACAAATGCGGAATATTTCGACAGCCAATTCCGATCGCGTGGCCGTGCCTCTGAGCGGACCAGGAGGTAAAATAGCGGTTCTCGAGTTGAAAAAAACTGGAAGACTAGCCGATGGAGTGATGCCGGCTCTCGTTCATGGTGCCAGTATAATGGATTTCCAATGGAATCCTTTCGATAACCAGAGGCTCGCAGTCGGTGAGTGTTTTTCCAAGAGAAACTACACCAGAATGCTTTTTTTTTTTTAATTCTTGTTGTTTTTAACGAAATTTTCGACAAATTTTGAATTTTTCGTGCGCAGCTTGCGACGATGGGATAATAAGACTGTGGGAAGTTCCGGAAGGTGGTTTGGTCGAGCCAACGAACGAGCCAAAATACACGATCGAAGCCCACACCGACAAGATTTATCTGATCAAGTTTCATCCCTTGGCATCGGACGTTCTAGCCTCCGCGTCCTACGACACGACCGTCAAAATCTGGGACTTGTCTCCCCTGGCCGCTGGCGAATCAGCGATAGGAAAAATCACATTGACAGGCCATACCGATCAGATATTTAGTTTGGCATGGTCGCCCTGCGGACAATATTTGGCGAGTGCGTGCAAAGACGGCAAACTCAGAGTCTACAAACCACGGAGCAGCGAGTCTCCGATCAACGAGGGAAAAGGACCCGTTGGCACCCGAGGGGCCCGCGTCGTTTGGGCCCTTGATGGACGATATCTCGTTGTCATGGGATTCGACAAGTACGATTTTCCTGCGTCGTTAATATTAGAATTCCGGAATTTTTTATACTAATGTAACGCTCTAGAGTCTAGAAAAGGCATATCTTTATTTTTGAAGGTGGAAAATTCAACTTTCTTCTAAATTGCGTGCATATCGCTAACTTTTTTTTATTTTTTCATCGTTTCAGAGTCTCAGAAAGACAGATTTTGATATTCAAAGCTGACAAACTCAATTCGCCGGTAAATTGCGTGGGTTTGGATGTGTCGCCCGCCATTTTGATGCCATACTACGAGGAGGACAGCTCAACACTTTTCCTGACAGGACGCGTAAGTTCGATACACCCGATTATTTTACTTTTTTCTATGAATTAATTATCGCTAATGAAAAATGAGGAAATCTACGTGATCCGCAGGGCGATTCAACGATTTATGCTTTCGAGGTGACTGATGAACCCCCGTACTGTTGTCCCCTGAGCCACCATCGTTGCGCCAGTTTACATCAAGGTCTCGCCTTTTTGCCAAAAAACAAATGCGACGTCGCTAGCGTAGAATTCGCCGCAGCGCTCAGACTCACCAACAACACGATAGAGCCGCTCAGCTTCACTGTTCCCCGAATCAAAGTAATCCTTTATCGATTATCCATTCAATTATATTTCTAGAAAATGTCTATACCCCGAAAACGCTTTCTTTAGAAAGCCACGAGTTGAGCGAAATTTCACTAACTCCGTTCATTCATTTATCCAGAGTGAGCTTTTCCAAGACGATCTTTTCCCGCCGACGAAAGTCACGTGGAAACCGACACTTTCATCCACAGAATGGTTCAACGGTATAAACAAACATGCACCAAGGATAAGTCTGAAACCAGCAGGAATGGATTGTCGTGAGTTTCAATAAGTTTTGGTTGAATAATCACCGAGTCTCAAATCCTAAGTGAAATTGGTTGAAATTCAGGAAAAATATTCGTCTTCATTATTACTCTTTGGATATTTATGTTTAACGATCGAAAAACGGAAAAATATCATCGGAGACTAATTATTTTCCGCAGTAACTGAAAATCAAGGTCAGGGTGTAGTGACGGCACCGATTTCGGCAAAACAATCGAGTGGCCAGTTCAACGTATCGTCCCAGTCTTTCGGCAGGATGGGCTGGAATCCTGACATGGCTGGTTTGGTCAAGGCAAAACAAGACGAGGTGAGAATCGAATTTTAACCAATAAAGCGTTGTTTTCGCATGAACTGCACTGGTTTTAAGCGTTTGATCAAGTACACGCGTTCGTATGAATTCTACAAATGTCACGTACGCAAACTGAGCCAATCAATTCATCAAGAGACGCGGTAGGGGCTCGATGCTAAGTATTGAAAAGGAAAGCAGAGCGCGAGCCCTTCCGCACTTTTATATACACGGATATACCCCCGTTTAATGACGTCACAGCGACTTCAAGATAATATCTCATAACGAGTTTATAATTTTCTAACATTTTTGATCTTCCCGATGGTCCTTGGTTGACGGGAAGTCGTTCGTCGATACTGAATTTGATAATGGATTTCTAAGGAATAGTCTTCCATTGTCCCACTTCTTACGAAAAACATGATTTTTGGAGGACTTTTCATTTTTTTTTTTTTTGCACAAACAAAATTCGATGATTGCCCGGCTCAGTTGGCACAACAACTTGACGCAATAATATATTTTTTTAAATGGTCGTATTTGCCTTGCGAGTGTATCGTGGTGTGCTGTATGTGGTAGATCCAAAAAAACATGAGCAACTTTGTCGGGGACGTGATAGAATGTGCGCTGGAGCAGGACCAGATGGAAGGCGTCGACGAACACGAATGGGTAGGTCAAATGAGAAAAAAGAGAGAAGCGTAGACAATTGCCATTGCCTCAAAAAAAAATCGATTGGTAAAAGTAGAATTTTTATAATGTAGAAGTTTGCATCGTTCTCATGCACCGGAATTCATTAGTTCATTCTGTTTTTCGAAACGGAGCCAAAAATCAAACGGCAGTGTCTCTTTTCAACAATGTTACGAATCAAAAACTGAATGTTTTCGGTGTGATAAATTCCGCTTAAGAATCTATCTTTATTTTGGGTCTGGATCTGGAAGACCCAGTATGGTTTTTTACACACTGGATCAGAGAGACCCAGAGATGATTGTCAAAGAAAAATTGAGGCGATTCCGAAAACATATGAAAATGGTGAATAGATAGAATATTTTTTCCGGTGCACTCCAATGCTGCAAACTTCAATATCTTTCATTTTTCCATCCCCAAGGCAGTAGACAAATGAACTGACGTAGCACTATCTTTTCCAGGACGAATAAAGTCAAAAACGACAAAGAAGAAAAGACGACAAGAAAATTGAATTGGAACCCGGTAGAATTTTTAATTCTCTGCGCGTACTCTGCGCAGCCATTTCTTTCAAGTCAGGAGATACCTCGAGGAGGACCGAGCCATAGAGGAAAGAGAAAAAAAGCAAATGATAAGTCTCGATTTCCGCTCGATTAATTGACTTTTATTCAAATTGATCAATTGAAAATATTGGTTCATCAAACGCGCGGGTATTCGAGCCACATTTTCTTGAGTGCCACGCTATTAATTTATTTGTAAATGACATGCAATCCTCTTAGGACGTATCGACGAATTTTCCCCTTTTTAATTCAGATTATTTCTGTCTTTAGAAAACGTCGCGATTAGTTGAATAGTATATTTAGCTTCCATGCGTCAAATTCGTCGGGGTGACTAAACGAGAATTCTCACGATAGCGTTGCAATTGACGCGTGATTATCGCTCTAGTCTGGAATCTTTTTACTTTTGTTCCAAACTCCATTTTCCTTTTTACGAACTTCACGTATTTATTAAGATATTTGAAGTATTATATATTATTTCTCATTAGCATACGTAATCCTAACGCTAAAGGCTTAGTATTATGATAATTATACAAATATGGGCTATACTAGGGGTTAACTCAGTGTCGGGCTCCGTCGTTGTCGTTCTTTTCGGCCAAAAATTCATCGTAAGATATTCGTCGCTCTCTAATTCCCTTATTTTTTCATTTATTTACTTCCGCATTGATAGAGGGCACACCGATAAATCGTGAGTACTCAAAAGAAAGGAAAATTTCGTTAATAACAAACTAACAAACAAAACGACGAGGTTCTCCGACTTTAAATCCTAGGAAAAGATCGCTATTAAGATCGTGCCATTCTGAGATTCCAAAATATCTAAGAACATGAACAGAATTCCCAAAGATTTTGTTGTGTTTCCGGATCGAGAGTCGCGAGATGAAGAAGCAAAAAAAAACCAACGAAAGATGGAAAAATCGAAATTTTTAAAGAAAACACATCAAAATTCGATGCTTGCCTATGAGAGTAATTGGGAATTCGGCAGATTTCGAGATTGCGCGTGTGATATTAGTGACTGATAAAATTTTGTAAGGCGAAGAATCGCCTTTCTTCCTCGTGCATCCCCCCCCCCCCCCCCCCCTCTCACCCCCGCCCCTTTTAACGCACGCACACGCTCATTAAGATTGACATGAGAAATATGATTAAGTAGTGATTATATACATTATGCATTAATGTAATAAACGAGCCTCCTCCATCCCCGTCCTGCCCCGATCCTCCTCCAGTTCCCGCTTCTCGGTGGCCCCGAAATTCCGTCAGCGATTATTGACACTCGAAAAACCTCGGAAGGAAGAATCATATCGATCGGAATCGAGAGCCTAGGCAGAATTGTCTCGATGAACCAAAAAAGAAACGTTTAAAAATCTTCAATCGTCGCGAATGGGAAAAACCCTCGCGATTCGCTTAAAAACAATCTACGATTCAAAAACCCAAGTAACCATGAAACGTTATAAAGAAAAAAAAAAACAGACAAAAAATATATCGTCGATAAACAGACAAATCCAATTTTACACACTTTGTACATTAGGATTTTGAGACGTTATTTTTTTCAACGTATTACCTGATGCGTCGCGTTTTTTAACGGGAACTTTTACGAACGCAAGAATTTTTGCTACGCTATATTTTTTAGTACTTGATACATTATTTCGTGATTGTAAAACGATAGAAAAGGAAAACAAAATGTTCGAAGAAAAGATAAGAAAAAAAATTGACTAACCTCATAGAAAGATGAATGGAAGAAATACGAAAAGCGTTTGAATGTCGTGAACTAATTGTACGTAAGGAGTTATAACGTAATTTTTAATACGGTGCTAAGCACGAGTGATTTATCGACGCGTCCAGACCTTCTCGTCTTGCCGTTCATTTCTCACTCGCGGGCCGCCACAAAGTCTCTCTCAACAATAAAAACAAACAAAAACAATGAATGACCAACGAGGTGCCAAATAAACAAATGACTTCGTTAAGAAAGGCCCGAAGGTCACTCCAACGTCGTACACGACGTTCGTAGCTTGTTCCAGAAATTCCGATGCATTCCATAGTGCTAAAAAGAAGATTTTTTTGTGATTCACGCAGACCGCATTGTACTGAAAAATTCTATGGTTTCAAACCAAATTAATTACGCGAGTCCATGGATTTTTCCAATAATTCAATAATCATGCATCACCGCCGATTCCTTCGATAAGAATTTGTAATTCACCGTCCCAAAAACATTTTTTTTTTTAGATCCCCATGGGATTTTCGCTCTCTGAGATGTAACGCCAGGTTTTTTGATTGATATTTAAACCATATTTTCCTATTATTATACAGTACGCTCTCGAGATAAGCAGATTCATAAACGTGCTACGTATTATATTGAGATTATTTGTGCAATTCTTTTTTTTTTTCTCGATTTTTAATATTCTTTTCATCACGAAAAATCAATCGCACTGTCAAGATATTTCGTTCTTGTGTTTCTCCATCATTGGCAGAAATTCCATGGTAGATGGACCATCGTTTTTGATGCGAAACTTGCAATTTTTTCTCGGATGGAACAAAATAACGTTTTTTTTGTTTGGTGTTTCATCAAAACAACCGAGGTTTCGCGTCACGATCGATTTTTCGCCACGTAGTTTTGTCGTGTAGTGACGTCTCTTTGTATCGACTTTATATCTTACATGTATTTCATCTATAAAAAAAACTTTCTACCAAATAAAAAAAGTCTTGTGTACTTTTATTTCATTTTTTAATACGATCCTTTTTGTAGGAAAAATTCTCCAAGCGGGTTTCGTTCGGATTTTTTTTATGGCCAGGCGAAATAATCGGATTCGGATTTTGCTGGAATGTGTCTTTTTCTTCGTCAAAATAATTTTTTAAAGACAGCAGCAATCGTTGCTAGCAGTAATTTTAGCAAAAAAAACGTATATATTCAGAATTTATAATTTGCTGGACAGGAAAAATACTTAATTGCAATATTTATCATTTTTTTAAATACACCAGTCAACTCGCACCGCCTACACGATCTCTCGGAATGAGCCTGAGTTCCGAACCGTGCTTCAGGAAAACGGTACCTGGAACAATGAAACAATTATGTATGAATTTATTCAAAATATTATATTGAAAGCATGTTTCCGAAATTATTTCGATTTTCAAAGAATTTAATCAAGATTAATTAATTATTGATTTATAATTGATTTATATTGATTTTAAATTGAAGTTAATTGCATCATTTGATTAGTTACTTCAATGAAAATGTATTATTATATCATTGTTGTTAATTATAATTATATTATTATAATTGATTGGATAAATAACGGTGATTAATTTATTTATTTATGAAATAGATCCATTTATTTATGCAAAGATCTTCTGGTGACGAAGAGCAACCGCAACGTCAATGGAATTTTGATTTGAGGGAAAAAGAAAGATTTCTTTTCAGGAATGAGATGAAATTTTTTTTTTCCATATTACCTGCGGTTTGTTGAGGATTGATGCCGATGCCATCGTCCGTGATGATCGCGGATGTCGCAGGTGTGACCCTGAACTCTTCAGCGGCAAATTTGAGAACGGCGGTGAAGGGCGTGCTCTCAGGAACGCTGAGCCTGAGGAAGACATTTTTCAAAACGTTTTTCTCTCTTCGGTGAATGGATCAGAAGGAAAGAAACAAAATTAAAAAAAAAACCAAACGAGTTTTCACATTATTCAATTACATTTAATGAATTCTAATCGATACAACAGTAGAATTTCAACAATGAAAAATATTCGAAACATAATTGGCTCTATCAATGCATTTCTGACTTTTCTTCAGTCTCACAATGTCGTTGTCAAAAATTCAATTACATTAAATTCTCGATATTGTTCCAATATTAATTCTTGAAAATCAACGCGATCGACGATCATTTCTCGAAGCAAAATGTCGCGTTCATATACTTGGATTTAAAAATAGTAAATGGAAAACAATTCGGAATGAGTCCCATCGCTTTGAAATTCTAAGAAAATGAAATATTGAGCCATGAGCATGTTAATTGTCGTTTGAAGAGAAAAAAACGCAAAATTGTCTGTTATCTCATTGCGTCTCGCTCGACGTCGTTCCACACGGAAGTGGCGGCGCTAATTTTGGCATGTTCAAGGCGTTCGAAAATGGTGTCTCGCAAATCTTTGGAGGTTTCCGAAAGGTTTCTAATAGTTTTAACAAGGTCCTCGTAATGGAATGGGTGCTCACTGTGCCAAGAGTTATCTTTGAGTTGCATGTTCCGTCCGAAATAAAAAATAGCATCAAAAAATTGTATTTGAAATTGTTGATGGTTCAAAAGTCTTCGGAGCATTTTTGTTTCCAGATTAGAAAGAAGAGCGAATAAATTGGGTTCGTAGTCGGAAGCGAGTGCGGCCAAACGGTCCATTATCAAATTTCTAACCAGAGTGTCGTCTTCTAAACAGGAGACATAATCGATCATTTTATCGAGTTCACCATCGTCAAGCATTTTTTCGATGCACAGAGAGACGCGATCGAGTTTGCCACAGGCAGCCTCGTTCTTCCAGGCTTCAACAATCGTTTCGTCTTCCATGACACTCTCAGGAATTCCCAGACTCATCAGCGACTCAAAAACCACGTTCATTGCCATTGAACTCTCCAGCAAATTGCCCAGCAGATTTTTCAGTCTCTCCGAGCCACAGTGCTTGCTGTAAAATTGCAAGACTTTGTCGATTGCTGAGCTTGGCACATCCGGATCTTTCAGATAAACCTCCAACATCCCGTCACAGGCCAGTCTCAACTGAGCAATCGTGGGAATCGTCGTCCTCTTCTGCTCCCTGAGCCAACGACCTCGTAAATGACTCTCCAAATTCTCAACTTTGTTCTCCTCTGTCGCACGGGCAACCGCAGCCTCCACAAAAAGACCTAATTCCATCAATTTATTCGCCTCTTCATCTGTTGTACTTTCCCCCAAACCGGGATTCTCCAACTTTGCTATGTAATTGTCAAACACAGTGAGCACCTTCTTTATTTCTTCCTCCCCCATCTCAACGTTATTTCTAAGTCGACGCTGCCTTCTTTTCTCCAACCCTCATTTTCCCGCATCCGCTTTCATCTCGGCTCATCTGCGTCAAAAGTAAACCAACAACGTCCTTCAGGAACTTTCGATATTACTTCTCGCTCAGAGATTTCCGGATGTATAGAATTTTTACTTTCCCTCCCATAATCAATTCGTTTTTTCAAATTTTTTTAATAAATTGGAATTGATACTGGAACGTTTATAGTTTGACAGTCCCAAAATGTGCTCCAAGTACTTTTAATTTTCGTTGAATTAAAGAAAAGAAAATTGAGAAGGCAGCATTTTCTTTGCATATTGAAAACACAACAATCGAACGTCAGTAATTACGTTTTCGAGTTTTGGGCTTTGCAATAAAAGATTGAAAAAAAAGGTTCCCATGGAAATGTTTGTCTGAATTCATGGACGATAGCCTTCATAGATTATCGAGTATTTTTTGCGAAGGCAGAACCAGCTGGTATTTCGTTTAATGACATTGTTGAAATCAAAATTACGATGGAAATTATTGCGGGAGCTCGAGACGAAACACGAATGAGATAACATAATTTTTTTTAAGGTAAAAATACAGTTTACTTGCTTACTCACACTTTGAACGGGAGTTTCGGATCGGATGTCAGTGTGATCTTGAACGTGACTTTTGATCTACGAGAAAAAATTACCAAAGAATAATGTCAAAATTGCAGTAAAGACGTGGAAAGAAACATATGTTTGATGAGGAATGAAAATAGGTTATGTTGCGATTTCCTCCATTAAATAAATCGTAAATGAGGGCTGACTGTCGAGTAAACACCATGACAAACTTAGACGGTAATGTCTCTGCAATTACTTACGCCATTTTAATGTTTTGACGATGTTACTGTAACAATCCGTAAAACTATTGATCTTAATGACAGCAGTCGGTGGTGAAAGTTAACCTTTTCTGTATTTGGGATTTGTGACTGACACTTCAAACGCGTCGATTCGTGGCCGTGATAGTGCGCCATCTACCCGACGAAGATGCAACGGGTACCGGAAGTAACGGGAAGACGGAATGGCGCTCCCTTTCGAAAAAAACCGCACAAACTTTGTACTTCACTCATATCGGACAGACGACAGACTTCGTCTCTAAACCGATGATCGTTGACTTTCATCGTCCTATAACATTGCATCCTATGCTTCTGCTGAAGTTCAATTAGTGTCAAATAAAAACGGTAGATTCCGGAGGGAAACCGAAAACGGAAAAACAATCGATAGAGCCAGAGAATCATGCAATATATAAAGTTATACATCGCGAATGAAGATGTGAAAATCTGATGGTGCTGACGCGGTCTTAAGGACCACGGTGCGTGCAGGTAGGGTTATATTCCTGTTCAACAACACAGTGGGTTTTTTAATCTGAATTATGAGTGCCTCTCTTGCCACTGAATGTATAAGCGAAATGAAAAGCGGAGAACCGAAAGAAACATCAATTTTTTTAAGGGAATATGGTTTTTACATCAACCCACAGATATAAAATGTGAGGTTGCTCGTTCCGAAGCCTTTTTCGGTCGGAAAAAACGCGAGTAAAAGTTAACCTCAAAAGATTTTTATTTTCATAAGTGGAAGACGTGTTTGCTGGTATAGTGATTACAAAAACGCAAGAAACGATTGTCGGTACGCCAGTATTCTCATGTTTTAGGAAAAATTATAATTCCGAGTGTTATTCGTCGCATCAATGAGTTGGAAATGGAAATAATTGACAAATGGTTGAATGTGGTACGCGTATGCATAATTCATTCATTTGGGTATGGTCGAGAGGCGCATGTGCATCGACCGTATCAACCGGTACCTTTTATTTCCCCCACCGAAGCTTATCGTTCCCTTATCGCGTAGTGGAGTGTGTAGAATGTGTGCGGGAAGGGATTCCGCGTGACGGGGACTCGTGTCGCCCTTTAGTAAGGAAGTGCGCGCGTAACGCGATGCTTTGCAGTTTTCTCCACATTGTGGCGCTTGTCTCTCTCGCTTTAATACACGTTGACGTGCTAATTAAATTATCAAATTCTCTCGGGGTTGAAGGAGCGCTTCCACCTGGAGCCGGTGAGTTTAATGAACCGTCCCAATTCTTTTATTTTTTTCACAATTTCCTACGATCCATAAATTCGTTAATACACGAAAAAAATCAACGCAACGTTTTTCTTCGTAAAAATAGCTACTTTCGAGACTCCGCGTCTTGCAGCGGGACACATCGATTTTTTTCACTCATGCTTTATTTACAAAACCGGCATGTGTCCCTGTGCGTGTCTGTTCGAAGGGATGATGTCATCCTGTTGTGACATCACACAATTTATATTTACGTAGTACATTAATTAAATTAAGAAATAAATCAACGATAGACTTAAAAAAAAAAACAAAAAATTAATAAAACGCTCGTTTTTATTTGAGAGGAAAGTTCTTCGATTTTCTTCTACAAAATAATGCGAAAAAATTAACAATCCTAGTAATAATGATAATAGCAATGAAAAAAAATCGAAAACTTCGATAAAAATACTTTTCACGTGTAAGTTTTTGTCCTGCTGTGAAAACACGTTTGTGCACCGTGATTTCGTTTCGGACGTGCAATTTTCATTGTTGTCTATGAAAAATGAAAAACGTATCAAAGGCCTCGAGAAAATTTGAAAATCGTGCTCAACGTGCTTGAAGTATGGCAAGGCAAAAGTCCCGCTATAGTCCCGGAAGATAGAATGAACCGCGTGCAGGTGTTTCCATGAACAATCGATACACTATTGCCTTCCCTAGCACGCGGTCACAAGCCAATGTGGCTAAATTAGTTAAACTTTTTTTTTCTCACTTTTTTCTCAAATAAAAAATCTACACGATGCAGCTGTGTATTGAGCACATGCTTTTTTTTTTTAATAAAATGCACAAAACTTGGTTTTTCAAGTCACTGTTGAACGTCGAGAAAGTGAATTGAATAAAACCAAACGTTCCTCAAAATTTCTCATTTTTATCGACCGTTGTCACTTTTTCATCAACTTTTCTAATTAAATAATTTTTTTTTTTTTCCATTGAAACGAAAAATTATGACGGGCCCGCCACGAGGGAGTACCATTAATTTCACCATAGGAACTCGCTTTTCTATCGATTTAACACTGGCAATCGGCAACGCTAAAAATATCTACGGTGTACACGAGAGAGAAAGAGCGAAAGAGAATCAGAGAGAGAAAATGATCAAACTCGCTTCTCAAAGTGTTTGCGCGCCTACCAAACAATTATTAGCTCGAGCCTGCGTCCTCGATCGATCGGAATTCTCTAATATAAGATTCAATGCACTCATCCGATAAAAAATTTTCAAGCAAAACTGAGTCAGTGGTAAAAGCGAATGAGAGAAAAACTTGCAAAAAAAAAATGGTAGACGAAATAGTTTACGTATGAAAAAGTATTTATAACGCGTATTTTCCTCAGAGGCCTAGGAAACTTCCGGGCCGGAAACGCAAACGAAGCGTGCAACCAGGTCGTTCTGACACTGATGCTCTAAACAACAGATGACGAAAGAGACAAAAAATAAATAAAACAAATTTACCAAATGGTCATTCGCCGCACTAGTTGGACGCGCTCAAAATTCTTTATCCATTTTTCAAAATCATGCATTTTTTCCATATGAGAAAAAAAAATGTAATTCGATTTTTCTTCGACCCAAAATTTGGCAAGATTAATAAATTTCCGAATTCGATTAAATTTAAAGTAAATAATGTATAATTATGCTAAAAAAAACGTCAAAAATTTGATGGAATCGATACTAGATTTTCGAAATGACGTTTTTTTTTTCGTTGTTAAAAAAAATACACAATCCCCATTTTTTTCGACGGAAATTTGGCTAAAATAATGAATTTTCAAATTCTGTGGAATTTTAAGTCAAAACGTGAAAAAAAATGTGATGGAATCGATCGTAAATCGATAAAGAATCACCGAAGTCAATGAATTTTTAATTGGAAAAAAATAAAGTTACACCAAAAACAAAGATAAAAGAAAATTGCACGGAATCGATCGTAGATCAATGACCTCTGAGGGTTGTTAACCGTGGACGATCCATTGAAATACACGTCAACGTATATTATTCGTGAATAAATCGAGCAGCGTGTAATATTTCTGACTGGTATACGATGGAACGTCGTTGAACAAAGTTTGTCATTGCGTGTGCGAGTCAGACCACGAGGATTCGGGGTGGTTCCCCGGTTCAAATTACGTTATTCATCGGGTATTATTACTCGACATTTACTGTCATCGACGATTAATTCCATTCGACGATTCTGCACGAAGATATAAATACATATTGTACTACAAAATGCTAATGACGTGAATTAGGCACTCGTAGAATTTCAGTATCGAAGCTAAATGCTTCCATTCCCAAGTCAAAAGGTATATCCATGTGCGAGCGATGGCTCTCGAGCCATGGAACTATGTAATGCGATACATCGTTGCGAAAAGGCTTTACGAATATCATCGATGTGAATCAACGATCCACGAGCACGTGATGACATGAATTACTATTCGCACAAATTAAAAACCGGATAATCGCGTGATGGATAGAAATCGGTGACGATCGCTAACACTTTTTTCCATTATTTTCTAAACGTCTCATGCCTTTTTTTTATGAGAAAGAACTGTTATGAGACGAAACACGATGAAAAATTATCACCGAATTATATATTTTTTTTTCAATGTCGTAAGAATTAGTTGATCGTACAAAACATTTTGCTGATGGAAAAACTTTTTTTTTCTCAATAAAGAAAAGCTTCAGTGTGATTAGAAATGGAAAAATTAGGATCGAATGTTTCAGAGGACGAGATAGTCCTGATCGAGCATTTGCCTGGAAGGCGAGTTCATCTGCAAGATTTTTTCTGGTCGGGTGCCGAGGACGCACCACCATGGCTCGATCCGGATCAAACGTTGAGTCTGTACGAGACCCGAACGATTCATCACACAGCAACGATCCTTGTACCGGATGATGGTAAGCCAACGCCTGGGCGAGATGGAACATCGGCACAAAATCCAACGCCCGTTCCTTATGATCCCGGTTGTGTGTCTTGCATCGATCCAACTCCGACTCTCGTCGAGGTTGACCAAGACATTGGGGTTCTCGTCGGTGAAGATCCGGGCCCGAGGTTCGTTTTATTCAATATCTTTCAATTGCAAGGATTTTTGAGACTCACTTGCTTAATTAATTAATTATCTGGCGATATTTTTTGTCTTGCCATTAATTAACCCTGATTAATAAATTGCAATCAATCAATTTCGCTTATTAAATTTAATTGCCACAAATTAAATTGATTATTTTAATTAATTAATTTGTTCATTGTCAATTAGAATCAGCCAATTGATTTATTGCACTGCTATTAATTAATTATAACACAAAATGTTAATTAATCAAATGGATGGTTTTTATTTTGGATTTGATCAGATATTGGCTGCTGACTGTTCTCCGATCAGGGGAAAACGTTCCGCCAAAAGTGGAACTGCGATTAGCGCGTTTGTATCGCGCCGCATTCTCCAGACAGCAGCAACGTCATTTAGGACTTTTAGCCACAGATCCCCGTCTTCGAAGAGCCGCGACAAAACGTCATGGTTCGTTGGGGAATCATCGTTCGGTCCTCGATCAATTGGATCCCGAAAACGTAATAATGTATTTTTACCTCTGACTCCTTTTGACCTGGAAGTCTCACCAGTGTCACGTTCAAAAGTCAATTCCTCCATTTATTTTTGAAATATCGAACATAACTCCGAAAAATATTTTCGAAACTTAATTGTCAATATTCCCTCCAATTGTTTGGACAAAATTTACAGCAGCTTCTTTCGCAATTGCTAAGAAAAATTTGTTGAAAAATTTCACGTTTTGGCAGGACTATTAGCTCAATATCTGAAAAAGTTGCTCGAATTTCCGCCGATAAAACTTACTAATGCGTATCGCGTGTCAATGAAATAATTGCAGAATCATACAGCATCGAAAAACGACAGTGAACTGTTCGGGACCTCGCAGGTCCCGAGATCGGACGAGTCATCAGAAAATGCAACGACAACGAAAAGTCTCCAACCGAAAGTTATGCGTCAAATGAAAATATCGCAATTCGTAGACACTCCGGAAAGTGAGGCGATATCCCAAGTCCCGGAAGACTCGGCCAGCGATTTTTCCAGCGTTGAGTCTTTTGAACGAAGCGAATCTTGGACCGCACGAGCAGCAGCGGTCGGTTCGAGCGAAATTATATCGAAAAAGCTCACGTCACGATCGTCCCTCGTAGCATCGAGCCTCGTCGGCCCGAGGGGACGTCGTTATCAAAGCTCCAATTCTTCGAATCACTCCTCAACCTCCTCCAGCTCCCTGGAACAATCTCCAGAGCCGGGAAACACTGAAAAAGCCTCAACAGCTCTCGCGGTGTCCTCGGCGAATCCCGAAAATCCTGCCAAACTAATAAATGCTCTTGTAAATCAAACTGCGGCTACAAATTCGAGCAAATCAAATTTACGCTCAGTCGACGTCGGTACTGTACAAGTGAGAATGCAAAATACGAGTGTCACCGAGACCGGAAGTACGCGGCTCATTTATTCCGTTCACTTGGGTGGAAAACCCGTCCCAGCGGAAACCGCCGCCAAAGACATGGCGCTTCTGTCTCCGCAAGAGGTTGCTCTTGAACTAGGAGTTCCCGTCATCATTCAGAGCGAACGTGAGTTGAAAGAAAAATCCAAATATGCATGAAAAACTTTTTTTTTTCTTAAAAAAATGGGAATTTTTTAGATCATACAATCAGGTCATTAACATTATGACGATTTATTGATGGAGCATTGAATAATCGCCAACGTCAGTGATCGTGTACGATTTTTTTAAATTAAAAACTAACTGGCTTGGATATTGACGAGAATTTTTAGTCTAGCTTTCGAGTGAGATCCTAATCCAAAAACCCGAAAAAAAACACTCCAAACAAACCAAATTTTGATGGAAACAACATTATTTTTCCCAAATAATCGGAAATTTTTGGGGATTTGAAAATTTTGTATTAAAAAATATGGCCGATTTTTATGAAACCCATTTTTTTCGTGAATTTTGAGTCCATCGTCCGCGAAAAAAACTCAAGACTCCTCAACGATGATAACTTGTCTTTAGCTTACTTGAAAGAGACTCGTCCGTTGGCACTGTCTCGGAAACGCGATGCTTGGTTACTTATCGGAGCAGCTGGAGCTGCGATTATTCTCCTCACTCTGGTAATAGCCGCTCTGGTGATTGCCGCCAACAGAAAAAGGGCTCATAGCGCTGTTGCGGCACCACCGGTCGAGAGTATTCTCAAAAAAGATCGCGGCTACACACCGACGACCCCAGGATTCGACAACACGGGTTATACTTCGGAGACCGAAGCCCGGGTAAGTTTCCCAAACCAAATTTCCCAACAATGCAATCTTGATCATCACTTTTCTGATTTACGAATGCGTCCATTGATGACCCGCAACATCCTTCCACTCACTTTCTCGATTGTAGAAAAAAAAACAGAGAAAATTCAATCTCAACAAGATTTGAGAAAATGTCTTAGGAAAATCTGGGAAAATGTCTAAGAAAAATAATCCGTTGTGTCCACTGTTCCGGTATCCGTTAATGTGCACAGAAATGTCTATATACTTGGATGTATAGAAAATCAGTCGGAGGTTCATCCACCTTGATAGTAAACACGATAAATAATATCGTACGAATCAACGAACCCTGCACAAAATGTGTTATCTCGCGTGTCTTCAAAGAGTGCGTGACTTCCGAGTTAGTTTGCTATTTGAGTCTTATGTAACTGAATCGCATAATGTTGGTTCACTCGATATTGGTCTGACGGAACGCAAAGGTACCCACTCCTACGTCACGTTCGGTAATGACAAAAAGAAAGCACGAAACTTTCATTCGAGCCTCAAACTTTTTAAGAGACACAACATGATAGCTTTGAAAAAGAACAAAAACTATGCAAATTGTAGTCTTGTAATTGCTCAATTATCCAATAAATTTTTGATCGCCATGGAGCAACTCAACGAATTCCAATGTTAAAAAAGAATTTTCAATGAGGAATTGAGATTTTTAGAAATTTGTTTGCTCTAAACCATTTATTTCGATTTATTGAGAAAAAAATATAAATTCGCCACAGAAAAATTACCGCAAATGAGAAATAATTGGAAATTAAACTGCGCATATCTTTTGGTCAGGCACAAACACGAAAAAGCATAAAAAATGGAAAATGAATGTTTGCTCTGAACTTGTTCCTGAAATCTCAGAAAACTGAAAAAAAAACTGGTACGATCATCAGATGTTGGGAATTCCTTGAGATTTTTTGTTCCACTAAAATTAATGAGTGGAAGTTGAAAAAATAAAAAAATTGATTCAATTTCCGCTCATTCTCCTCGTTGGTACGAAATCGAGGGCTCAATTTCGTGCACCGGAAATTTCCGATGTCGGGAGAATATCGATTATAACAAAGACCCTACGACCATTCTGAAGAAATGAGTCATATTCACCGTTTCACCTGATTTATTGGAACGAGTATATGGAGGAAAAAAAAAATACGTTGTGTTTCTCGGCTGTTTTCCACAGACCCAAACGGACGGTACCAGCCAGAGACAAACTCCGGGGAGTCATTCGAGATCCCCGGTAACTCCACTCACGCCTGAGAGCCTGGAAGACGACATACAGGAATTATCGAGCGACAACGATGACGATTTAAGGAGACAACGCAGCGCCAAATCTTGGGACATTCAGGAATATCCTGAATCGTTCAAAAAATCCAGGTATTTTGTTTACCAATTTCCATATTTTTCAAATTCCACTAGTTTTTCGGGCCCGTCGAGAACCAAAAAAAAAAAAAGAAAATAAAATCGTGAAAATTTGATTTTTTGCATTTTGAAGAAAAGCAGGACGAAGAAGAGTGACAAGAACGAACGCTATTGATCAGCCGAGAAGCCCGGACTCCATGGATAGCGTAATAAACGAAGAAGAACATTTGGAATCTTTGGAAGATGCTCGAGTTCGTAAGTTGGAGGAAACAGCTTCGCCGCATTCTTATCTCTCGATGCCTTCCTGCAAAATGTTCCCCAACATGCGAAGCGTCGAGCCATTGTCAAAAATCCTCGAACCCGTCGTCGTCAGACATTTGGATCTTGAATTCGACACACCGGAAATGGTCAGACGAACCAACGGGAATTACGATCATCGAGGCCACCACGATGAAGGACTGACAAGGACGAGAAGCGCCCTCAAAGATCCTGGAGTCGTTGGACCAATAGTTTGGGATCTCCGACGACAAAGAGCCGTTGAAGGTCAGAATTTCAACCTTTTCGACAATTTTTCAAATTTTACTTTATTTTTTTTTTGTTCAATCGGATTTTTTCAAGTTTTTCTAAAATTTGGTGGATTTGTAAAAATCGACAAATCTTTGTATTCTACCGTTGTCGAATGGAACCGGACCCGATTCTTCGGAGTCGGGTCGACCGCGGCGTAAGGAGAATTTCCGAAACATTATTTTCTCGAAAAAGATATAAATTTTGCGAGCAGAAAGCGGGGCCTCGGAAACGGAAGGGGCAGAACGTACGACGGCGTCGGGTCCGGTGGGTCGAGCAAGAAGAAGACTGCACGAGTTGCTCGAGGATTCTTTCAGTCTTTTCGGAACGAAGGACCCGCGGTCGCGGGAACCGGCGTGTTTTTCGTCGCGACCGACCTCAGCAGCCAAGTCGATCGATCACCCGATCGGAGGGGCTACGTTTTCCGAGTCGAGAGGGAAGTCGGCGCACGTAAGGTCAGCACTTTTTATCTTTAATCGAACATCCCTCGTCATCACACAAAATATCAAATCGATCATTTGATTTCTAATTCATTTAATTTGTTAAATAAAAATGCACGAAATCGAGAAAACGTCGAAATTTAATTGAATAATTTCGAATAATATGTTTTGCTTGTTCCGGATGACGCTGCAGTCCGGTAGGAACGCCGATGAGCGAGCCAAAGATGAGACCGCGAACGTCGCTGCCTCGAGGAGGGGAAAGCGGAGGGGAAGAGATACCGGAAACGGGGAACGCGGCGCCGCATCCGCGAGGTGCGTGGGGCTCGAGACCTCTGAGCGCGGGACCTTTCCATCGACCGAATTTACCGGAGATCGACGTAAATCGAGTTCTCACCGATCATCATTTACCCGAGGAAGATCCAGCAGTGCCGCTGATCGCCGCCATTAGGAAGGAGCTCGGTAAATTCTCGCCGGAAATGAAATCTTAGCGCGGGATCGAACATCGCAACGTTCGAATCACTGGAAAGAGGAAACTCTAGTCCTTCAACAATTCCTCTTTTTTTTTCTCGATATTTTATTACTCACTGTAAATATATCATAACATTTGTCCGATATAAAGAAAAAATTCAGTCAATATAAATAGTAAATAGTAAAAATAGACTTAAAGAAAAAAAAAAACTTTTTTTTTCTCTTAGAAACGCAAAAATCTAATTATTCACTTTATTGCCGAGAAGTATTTGTTAAAATTATCAACAGTGACTGCTCGATATTCTTTCAAAGTCGTTTCTTGCAACTCGTTTCCACTGTATGTGTTTTTTTTATTATTGTGAAATAACGCACAGCTTTGAATATTTATTTGTACAAATTCACGAAAACACTGTAAAAATAATGAATTTTTACCATAACTGCGTGACGAATGATTAACAAATTACAAATAAAACCAAGTTCGTTGATAATGCAACGAAACAGAAATCTTGTATGAGAACAGAGTTGACAATCCGTCCAAAAAATTAACGATTTTAATAAAAAGATTTGTGTACTATTAACAGAAAACGCATTTTGCATCAAATTTCGCCGCAAAAAAAAAATCGCAATTTTTTTGTTATTGAACAAAACCCTCTTGAGGGAAATGTCAATTTTGAACTTTATTCTGTTGATTTTATCAGTGACACTACTGAGAAGAAAAAAATACGTAAGAATACGAAATGTTGTTACTTAAGAAAAAGTGTGGAGCGGAAAAAGTATTTATTTGAGCTCTGAATGAAAGATCGGATGTGTTCGTCCATCAGAAGTGACCCACATAGCGTATCTCTGGGAAAAGAGACGTTCAAACTCGTAAATCAAGCTGAAGTTGTGCAGGCGGATAGTTTTCGTCAAAAATATAGGTGACATCTGGAGTAATCCGTGCCAATATAAATAAAATATTAATTGCGGAGGTTCTCTCAAGGATATTGCGTACTTTGCGAACGTCGCTGAAGTGCGTATCGCAGCAGGCTAGCGGTGAAGCTCTCGAGCGCGCAAACTTGAGGCGGAGAAAGATACAGACGAGGCATATCTCGAATCTCGTCGCCGTTTTCAGTTACAAAATTTATTTTTGTACATCAGGGAGGCTGCGGTGGCTCTCGCCTAAAACCGTATCGGCCAATCGGGTGAAAACGAACGCAAGTTGAGGCATTTGAGTTGGAGGAGAGAGGCTAAAGGGTGGGGGTTGGGAGTTTGGACCAACCGATGAAAATCCCAGGGGGCTTCGAACGGCTTAGGTCGGAGATAGAAGAATACTCTTGACTGTGGGCACAGTCAGCTGCGGAAACTCCGGTTGACTAGTCACACCGACCAGGAGCTAATTAGTTCTAGTCACTTTTTTTCTTTAAACCGTTAGGGACTTTTTGCGCTCGCACCAGGTAAGAAAATCGTAACGAATAACGATTCCGTACGAGCCGAGTCTCAAAAAACACGAGACGACAAAAATTACAAACAAATTTTACCCCCAAAAATGCTGCATCCGGAAAATTGACTATTTTCCGAAATTCACAAAAGTGCATTTTGATTAACGTGGTCGATACGAATTATTCATACAGTGCCAGTGCGTGAGATTAGTAAACGAAATTCAAAAATCGGTCGCTTTAGCCAGTGAATTTGATTTTCGAAAACAATTTTTTTTTTTTTTTTATTTCAAGTGAGGCAAGTGGATGGAAGTGGTCAAGTGGGGCCTGACTCGATCGTATAATGTTTACAGTGAAATTCCAAGATCGGATCGAATATTGTAGGAAACGCAATAGTTATCGATTTAAAAAAAAAAACAAACATAGTACGTCATAGGCAAAATATATTCAACGCAAATGTTAATCGTTATTCGTTTTTATACAATCATTTGAAACTCCATTTTCAAAGTTTCCACTTAAAGTTAAAAAAAAGGAATAAAACTCGTAAACAGTGATGAACCTGCTGCCTTTTTTTAATAATTGTCCGAGAGAATTAAATGCGAAAAAGAATTTTTTAAATGCAATAAAAAAGTCATTGATTTAACTCCGGGATGAAAAAAAAATGGAAACTAAATTGTAATCAGTGGATAGCGATAATCCGTATCGGCAATCCAATAGGAGGAAGGGTGCTCGGCGTTAATCGGTTGCAACCAAATTTGGAGCGTGCCCACAGTCAGCGTTAGTAATGCGAAGAGTGGGGCGAGCCGCCGAGTCTATTTTCGATCATCACGCACCGGATACATGGCCCCGAATAATTTTTTACCCGACAAAATCGATCTTTTTATATATAAAAAAGAGTGGATCTAAAAAAATCTTTTTTGAATGCGATTTTTTTTTTTTCGGGACCCGATAAAAATACGAGCAAGTCCATCGAAGCTCCAAATTGGTATTGATCAAGAATTTCATTTTCAGGCCATTAGGCGTTGCCCGAAGGAGTCATCATGGCTGACGATGAGGTGAGGTAAGTATCGACAAACAACATCATTTCTAGATCCCGAGATACACGAATAGAGGAAAAAACCATAATGTCACAAATAAAATAATTATAAATCATAAAACGCCACGAATTGCCAGGTCCATTTTTTCCCATACGATCGTTCAAGACAAAATTATTAATTCGTACGTTTTTTTTTCCATGTCCATCACCGTCCACGATAAAAAAAAAAAATTATAAATAAACCATTATGGTACCTCGACCTCGCCCGACTCAAAATCGACTTGGATGTTTCTTTCTGCTGCGCAGTTGACCTCGTTTTTCTAAAAGGTATGCAAAAGCTTTGGCTGCTTTCGTCTTTCTGTACATTTTTTGATTTTTATTGTGCCGATTAGAGGAGTTTTTTCCCTTCCATCGGTTCCCCACATTTTCATCAATACCATGAGATCTTTGCAATTATTTACAAGCGACAAATCAAACGAAAAATATCCTGCATCTATCTGTAATTTTCAAAATCTAAAAATAGCGTTAATTTCGAAAAAAAAAATCGAAAATATATTCATTGATACCGTGAAATTATTTCAATTATTTGACTAATATTTTTAGTGGACTTTACATTAATTTGAGAACGATAAAGTAATCGGAAAATATACTGGATTTTTCCGTGGTTTTCAAAACGCAAAAATTTCGCTATTATTTACGAATGATAAATATTGTGGATTTTTTTCGGCGCTCTCCTCGAGCCACGAGACTCGAGAGTCTCTCTAGACTTTCCGATAATCCGGTCCTCCATCGGTGTGTGCATAGTTCTGAGAGTCCGCATTTAGAATTGACCGTTCAAAGCCCGAAGTTTCGTATCTTTAGAATCCACTGGGACGAGACGAAGAGAGAAAACCAAAAGTGTCTATAAGAAACGCAATCAACATCTCTCTTCCTCGGACGTTCCCTCATTGCTTTTTATAACTCTGTTTTTTCCGGATCGAGAGTCAAATTCGCAGCGTCTCTTTCCTGAAGAAAAGAGACTTGGTCCCCTTTTTCATTTCCTCATTCGAATGACTTACTTTTTTATCGTTTTCGTAATCCCTTTTCCCACCCTCCCAATCTACATCGTACACTCTCATTAGCGATTGTAAATATCCACCAACACCAACAACAGGCCAGTTTTTGTAGTAAAAAAAAAAAAAAAACCACATCGACACAAGACACGATTGTCTCGCTGGGTAAAGTAGAATGTGTTGTTTTTTGTGTGTTTGCATTTTGTTCTATTGTGAAAAGAAAAATTCGTCCCGTACAGAAAAAAAAATCAATCAGAATTCGTCAATCGATTATTTTTTCGACCAATGATGTTTCCAGCTTCTCTTGAACGTGACAATTGTTTTCGAATAATCTGAAACAATGGAATTTCGAATAATCATTCATTAATTTTTAAAAAATTTAAAAAAATCAATTTAATTTTGAGTAGTTTTTAATGATTGGTTAATTTTATAACAATTATGATTTTGAGTCAAAGATTTAAAAATATAAAAATAGAAAACGTTCAAAGTTTGAGCTTAAGATTAAAAAAAAATAATAACTAAACATTCGGGGCAATTAATCGATTCGTCAATAAATCGTCGAGCTACAATGTGTCATTTTTAGTTTAACGCCGAAGGCATAAAACTTCAGGGCTTGGCGCAAAAATTTGCATAATTCCGAAAATAAATACTATTTTTGTCACAATAGATTTTTTCGTGGCTGATTAAAAATATTGTCATGCCTTGAGGCTTCGCTCGCTGAATAAATATATTAAGCACCGATTAAAGCGTAGCTATAAATTGAAAATTAATCATCGACTCGGTGGGAACAGGACAATTTCGATTAACGTGGTCTTTTCTCTGATTTTTTTTACAGAGGAAACGCATCGAGGATGTACGTAAGAGAGTGGGAGGCTCGTGTATGGAAACGACGTGGTCGCAAATATTCGATCCGTTGAGACATTACAGAACACAAATGAATAATTCTAAATTTTTCCAGTTTTTTCCATTATCGTAAAAAATGTGTGATTCAAAAAAATATCATCATTTCCTCATCGAGTTTTGCACATGGAACGCTTGAATTATCTTCAAATTTGAACAAGTTCCAATTCCACTGCGTTCGAAACATTTTTCGACAAGATTTTTTAATCGATTTCAACAAATTATCTTTTCTTGTTTGACAAAAATTTGAATTCCCGAGATTCATGAAAGATGAGCGCAAAGATGAGAACGACGGAATAGTAAAACGTTGAGCTTGTAATATCACAGAAACTTTAACACTCCACAAAATGTAGGAAAAGAAGAGGAAACAGGCGGAGACGGAGCGGAAAAGGGCGGAAGTCCGTGCTCGTCTCGAGGAAGCCTCCAAAGCTAAAAAGGCCAAGAAGGGATTCATGACCCCTGACAGGAAGAAGAAGCTCAGAGTACGTGGTTTTTCTTTCATTCCAAATTTAATTTCAATTGTAACGAAATTTTTTACTCTGTTCATTTTTATTTTTTTCCTTTTATTGTATCAGCCTCGCTATCATTAAAATTATGCGATTCCATTTTATTGTTATTAAATTGAATAAAATTAAAAATTCACTTGATTAAACAAATATTATTCATTATTCAGCTTCTTTTGCGTAAAAAAGCGGCGGAAGAATTGAAAAAGGAGCAGGAGCGAAAAGCTGCGGAGAGGAGGCGCATAATCGAGGAGCGTTGTGGACATATGAAAGACATTGAAAACGTCAGCGAAGGTACATAGAAATTTTAATCAAAAATATTATTCAGAATTCGTCCGAAAGAAAAATTACTTTACTCGCTCTGACGAGTCAACCTGAATTTCCCTCGCATGAGAGAGAACCGTTGAAAACGTTTTAAACAAAATTATCAAAACCTGGTGGCTAAAAAAATTATTGTTTTATTTTTTGGAAAAAAAATTCTATCAGGAAACGCCACGAGTTTTCGGTGAAATTTAATCATTCGAGGGAAAAGAAAAATAATCTCGAATAGTGGCACAAATTATGTTATTTACAACGCGAAAAACGCGGAGTCACGACAGAAAAATTCAAGAATATGACAAAAATTCGCAATCGCTACGAATTGATGATCATTATCGATAGTTAAATAAGTTTCCTTACAGATCCACCGATAATTTTAATGAACGTGTCAATTATTTAAAACAGCAGAATTATTGTTTCACCTATTAAAAATCGAATATTTCCATGTGTTCGAGAATTTATCAAAAAATCAGAAACTTGTCAAATCAGATGCATCAAACAACCGAAGAAAAAAAACAATTTAAAGTACGAAACAGCACACGAAACGAACGCGCATGCATTGAAAAAAAAACCTCAACAAAAAACAACAAAAATTTTCGCGTCGCGGAACGAACAAGGTAAAAGACTGTTTTGTGTAATAAAGAAAGGAAACAAGGAGAACAGAGAAAACGTAAGAAAAGAACAACATCGAGAAGAAAAGTTTGACAGTTTTCCATACTAAATTGAGTAGAAGAGGTGGAAAAATGAATAGGGAAATTTCTTATGACATTTGACATTATAAACGTTTATTTCAACTGACACGCAGAGTCCCTTAAGAAAATCCTGCGCGACTACCACACTAGGATCTCCGAGTTGGAGGACAAGAAATTCGATGTCGAGTATATCGTAAAGAAAAAGGATTACGAGGTAGTAAAAATCATCATCGCCTAAGCAAAAAAGCAAACAAATAATTAAAACATAGGCGTAACTGTAGAATTGTGCAAAAAAGCGAGAATTGATTTTGAGAAAAATGGTTGAAGAGAGAAATGTTGAAATTTCGTCGCGACACCGCGCGGTGTCAAGCACGACATTTTTCATCGTATTTTCGTTTACTTATTTCTTTTTCTTCCTTTCACGCGCTTCGCATCTCTCTCCCTCTATACTGTCTCTGTACAGTTTTTTTCTTCTGTTTCTTCTACTCGTCTTTATCTTATTTTTATTAATTTTTCTTTATTTTTATATTTATTTTATTTCTCTTCGCCTCCACGCGCAGTTCAAACTCAATTAACAATCTTTCTTCTTTATTTCTTTTTCGTCCTCTTTGTTACTTTGCTCCATACTATTGATTATCAGCAGGTCACCGGATTTTCTTTGAACTTGCTTTTGTTCACTATTTTATACAAAAAATCGACCATTTTGACAAACCAACCGATCGGGGGGATCCGGAAAGTTCCCCTCAGCTTCGAAAAAAAGTTTTTCCTATCAATTTTTCCTATTCCATGGGAATTTTATTTCATTTTTTTTTTATTAGTTATTAGAAATTTTGTTCTCCTGCAATTTTTACCGTTCGAGCCAAATTTGGGATGAAAGAATAGTCCGAAACAGAATGAACTTGATAATAATGTTATCATTTTATTCAACTGATTAGCCACGTGCCATCGCTGATATTTATTGTGTCGCTCGTGTCTGTACTTTCTCGTGTTTATTGCTATTTTGTTTATTTTCTTGATTGTTTATTTATTTGTTTTTTTTTCTTCTATTTTATCGCTATGTAAATTTTTGGCCTCTTCGTGTACGTCCAAGAATGGCATCGTCGCCCGAAACTGATCCCATCACGAAAATATACCCGCATACGAGAATTTTGAAAAAAAAAAAAAAAAAAAAATATTCATTGCGTGTCGTTTTCAAGGATTTTAGGGAAAAAATTAGTCGAGGGAGATCAGGGTTTTCAAGACGTTGAGAAAATTTGTTCAATTTCCACGTGTGATGGCTAAAAAATTCAACGGGATTGCCACGAAATAAGCAGGTTCGACCTAGGAAAGTGACTGAGAAAATTCACAATCATTAAGATTAATTCCGGAGATTTAGAAAAATTCACCGATCGAAAGCTCACAGGAGTCAAAGTCAAAAAACAATGGATTGCATCCCGTGCTTATAAATATAATTCCTGAAATTTGACAGCCAGCTTGAAGTCAATTCTGAGCCAGTATCATAAGCGGATCAACAAGCTGGAGGAGGAGAAGTGGGATCTCGAATACGAAGTCTCCAAGAAGGACTTTGAGGTGTAGAAAGAATTGCCTGATCATGGGAATTCCGAACCAAGCTATTATTCGCAGTTTGATTTTAAAAGCTCTAAATATTTTGTTCATTTTTTAAATAATCTCGTTATCTTTCGTAGAATCGCTCGTAGATTTCGAGCTAAACAAAACGTAGGCTCTCTAATCGCCAGTTCTAATTATCATCGCGAGCAGCAGCTGCCATTTTTACTCAGGGCAAAGGATGGAGCCCCCGAAAAAATAGCCATTTCGTTAAATTGTATTCGATGCGACATTAAGCAAAAAAATTAGCGATGAGTAAATTTTTTTGTTAAATAATTGAAAATTTACAATTTAGCGAAAATGGCTTATTTTTTGTCATGGCTGTCATCTTTTGCCTCAAGTGTGAATAAAAGCAAGCCACGGGGAATATTAAAAAAGATAATTGAGTTAAGTGTCGAATTGTCTCGTAGTATTTGTTGAAATACATTTTTTAATCATTTTGACGTTTCTAATTGATAAGTAGATTGGAAATTCGGACTCAAGCTTGTTTGGTACTTTTGAGCATTGAATTTTTCGCTGTAGTTAGTTGTTGGAATTACGCTGGAAAATTTTACAACGAAAATCGTAGGGACTCGTGGAAGGAATAAATCCTCGGAATAGTTTTAATTCCAGGCTCTCGACAGCGTCAGTATCGAAAATTCCGGATAGAGGAATAAAAATACGAACAACGATCAAAAATTAGAGTAAAAAATATTCGGGAGGTCTTCGACAATGGCGGAAGGGGGTTTTGTTGTTGATTTTTGAAATCGGAGAGAGCGAAGAGGGTAAAATCGTGAATGCCGAAATTCGTGCAATTCTTGTATTTTTAGCCGAGATCCAGACGATTTGTACGGGGTACTGGAACAAAATATACGCACTCGAGGGTGATAAGTTTGACCTCGAGAGGAAAAATAAATTGAAAGACATGGAGGTAACTAATGACGAGACGGCGGTTTTTTTCTTCAAAACATTTTTTTCTCATTTTTTCATTTTTTAAAATAAACCAACAAATACGCAAACAAACAAAAAATCAAGATACTGAAAAGAGTCGTTGCAATATTATAACCGATGATGAGTTAAGAGTTCGGACACTGACATAATGTGTAAAAAATCAGGGCAATCGTTTGATACGATGAGGAAACCAAAAAACCACACAAAAAAAAATTGCTAATCAAAATTATTCAAAAAAATGAATGAAACTCGAAAATAAGCGATAAATATTTTTTAATTTCGTCAATCGAATGAAAAAGTATCAGTGAAAAGAAACCACGATCAACTTTGATGGAATCCAGTTGGAAAAAGTAAATTCGTCCCAACTTTCAAAAATCACAATAAAAAAGAAATTATTTTTGGCTCTCTCGTCGTTCCCTGGCGCTTCTCACGCAGTCCTTGTTACAAGAACGAAATCTCACGCACACGTCCACCAACACTCGATCACGTGAAATGTTCACTTAAAAAGTTTACACAGCGAATTTAATTTTTTTTTCGAAAAATTATTTTCTTCTTTCTCTCTCTCTCTCTCTCTCTCTCTCTTCCTCTCTCTCTCTCTCTCTCTCTCTCTCTCTCTTTCTCTCTTTCTTTCTCTCTCTCTGTTTGTCTCACTCTCTCGCAGGAATTTTGCGTGAATAATCTCTGTTTTTTTTCTGCTGCGATCAGAGCCGACGCTTTGCCACTGAATTTTTTCGAACCGTTGTACATTTTTAAAACCAATAATTGAACGCTTCTCCGCGGCAATAATATTTGACAATAAATAAAAATAATAAATAAAAAACAACAAATTTTAAACAAGATTAAGGTAATGCGCTCAAAATCGTTGTGCTTCTGCGAAGCTAATCTCTTCTTCTTCTTCTTTTCGTTTTTCCATCGAAACATCAACGAAGAAGGAGGCAATGCCAAAAATATGAATTAAGAAAAAAAATGCTGAATTTTGACGAATCAAAATGCTATTTTTTTGTCTCATTCCTCACGAAATACGAAGAAGTGTGTGCCTGATCGTAAAATGTGTTCTTGTAGAGGAACTCAAGGAGATTTGCCAAGAGTATTATGACCGCGTCTACGTTTGTGAGGGTCAGAAGTGGGATTTGGAGCGTGAAGTACGAAAAAGGGACTACGAGGTACAATATAAAAAACCCTTTGTGGAATCCGAAACTTGAAAAACCGAGGGCCGAGCAAAATATTCAAAAATAAGCGAACAAAAAGAAACTTAAAAATCACAATAATAGTGTTTTTGGTGAAAATTATTTTGGAATTCACTAAAAAAAAAAAAAAACGTTTTGCTCTCGGTGATTCGTCACTTGAACTTCCCACGTATTTTTTACGGGCGACTTTCACACTTTCTCTGAGTCGAGAATATTATTTGAGGACGTTTGAATTTACGAGGAAAAAGAACCAAAAAAATATAGAAAAAGATTTTAGAATGAACGAAATAACAGAGAGGAACCCGAATTGACCGAATCCAATTCTAAGGACGAAATTGGCCGAATCTTGCATCCTGCCTGCCATTAGTAGTTTTTACCCTCCTTTTAAGTTACTCCTCGATTCTACTTAATGCAACAAAGTAGAGACCCACAGTACTTTATACGGTAACGATACTGACCGTGGAATAAAATATCTAAAAAGTACGCCGCATTTTCCGTAAAATACAAAAATTCATCTAATATTTCGATTTTTCTCAAATATATCGCCGTCTTTTATGCTGCCTCATTTTTTGGAAACGAACGTTTCGTCATGTTTCAAATCGTTCCTAAGGGTTAACCAAAAGTCGTTTATATTCATTGACAAATTTTATTATATGAAGTCCCATCATTTGCCATCCTTCTCTCTCTCTCTCTCTCTCTCTCTCTCTCTCTCTCTCTCTCTCTCTCTCTCTCTCTCCCTCTCTCTCTCTCTCTCTCTCCCTCTCTTTCTCTGTCTCTCTGTCTGTCTGTTTCTGTCTCTGTCTCTCTCTCTTTCTCTAAATCCTTCGCATTCTGTCGAATCAATCATGTCACGACACCTCGATCCAATTTTTTTTTTCTAACTACATCTCAAATAATCCAAAAGAAAAAAATATCAACCTCCGTTACGTTCTCGTCTCTCGACAAATAAAGCCTGGCCGTTCCAACTTTTGTTTATTTAATCGTCTGGTGTGTGTTCGGTGCAAAATCAAATTTTTCACGATGGTCCCTTCCAAAATAAACAACAAATAAAATGAATAAAAGAATTTAGAAAAACAAAAACGATTGTTATTCGTTCAGGATCATTTTCATTTCGCTAACAAGTGCATGGCTCGTTTCCCCTTCTTCATAGCACCGGCCCGCTTTTTGGCAATTAATTATTGTCGCATGTGGAATAACAATTAAAAATTTTCACCACGTGACAAGAAAAAAAATTAAAATTGATGATTTTCAAATTGTTATCTATTTTTTCTGCTATGGTACTTCATATTTGTCGATGATTGTAATTGTTGTTCCACTCAAGAACGAAAAAAAAATTCCAATTTCGCAATTTCCCCTCAAAAAAGCAAAAAAATGTGAAAATCACGAGATAGAATCCCTGAGAAAGCAAACAACAAACCCGCTACGTAAGAATCCGGACGAGAATAGAAGGAAAACCATCAGCAACCAACAACCCCTTTTACGTACTGTCGCCCTCAAATAAATGTTCATTTTTGTCCTTCCTCGTACTTAAGACTCTCACAAAAATGGACGCGTGTGATGATTTTCTTTTCGTGTTATTTTACGTTTATATGTTTTTGTTTTTGAATCCCAAGAGAGAGAGAGAAAGAGAGAGAGAGAGAGAGAGAGAGAGAGAGAGAGAGAGAGAGAGAGAGAAAGAAAGAGAGAGGGGGAGAGAGAGCGAGGAAAGGCGAGAGAGAGCGAGTTCTGCACGAGTTTCAAAACGAATTATTTTATTTGTCAAAAAAAAAAATCCTGTCGCATTCACCCAATTTTCTAAAAAAAGAAAAAACAACGATACATGATGATAAAAATACAAAAAAATATTTCTACGATTTTTGCGACGCAGTCTCTCCTAAAAACTCGTAAATGATTTTGCACCGAACCACACGGACCACCACCAAAAATCCAATGTGTTTGTGGCGTTTTAACCCTCGACTTCGATATTCCAATTTTTTATTATTTCCATTTTTTTCAAATGCTGGATTCGCAGCATTTTCCACGTGCGAAGGCCTCTTCATTACTGGAATGATTTTTCAAAAGGTTGCCCACGACCGGCCAGCCAGCCCACTTCCTGCGTCACCCAAAAAATGAATGTTTCAGTAGCGACACGTTCTTCGATCCCAAAATTCAAAAACCATGTGTTGTTTGTGGAAAAAAAATTATTCGATCTATTTTCTCAATTTTTCGGTTTTTTAACAAATTCTATTTTTTCCCATTATCAACTATTTTCTTTTTTTTATTAATGAATGAAATTAATATTTGAAAAGCTTAAATATTCGAACAACTTGATTTTTATTTATAATAATTTGGCAACGACCCCAAAGACGTCGAGATTTTTTCCATCTACGATTCAGCATCGAGATTGATTCCGTCTGGAGCCTCTGAAATCGTTCGTAGAAAAAAAAATGAATCGCCTATTTGCCCTCTTCACCAGATGGCAATTTCCTTCCTTGAAAAAAATAATAATACGTAAATTTCCCATAGAAACGCGTTTTCCCGTACTCTGCATGCTTCTGCCTATAATCGTCGCTGAGTTTCGAGAATTGCTGCTTTAAGTATTCAGCAACAATACGAATAGTAAAATAACAATAACGAAATGATTTGTAAGTTTGAGATTTTGCAGAATTAACAAGGCTGGAGTAAAAACTGTCTTGGTCTCAATTACGCTTCGATGTTTTTTCTGCTATTATTTCTGTTTTGTTTTTTGAATTTTCGTGTCCATTTTTCGCAAATAGCTGTCGCAATAAAAAGTTTACAATCTTGTGAAAATAGTTTCTGGCCTGGATCCAGGGTAAAGCTCAAAATACTTAATTTCCGTCGATTTTTCTTTTTTTCTTTATCATTCGAGTTATAAGAGTCAGTAAAAAAAATATATCGGAATTTTAGTTCAACTCGATCGTGATGAAATTTGCCGCAAACGCTTCTTACGGAAACAATAAAGCGATTAATTCAAAGTTGACGAATAATTAATTGCTTCCCTCTCGTTTACTTAGATCTCCGAGCTGAACAGCCAGGTCAACGACCTCCGAGGAAAATTGTGAGTTTTTATTTACATTAGAAAAGAGGGGGAAAAAATAAAAGAGAAATATAATTATTAAATCATTTATTGATTCATTTTAACGTTGGTTTCAATAAAAACCGAAATAATGCATTCAAATTGACACTAAGACTTCGGTTCGTTATTCCACAGCATGAAGCCAACCCTGAAAAAAGTGTCAAAGTACGAAAACAAATTCGCCAAGCTCCAGAAAAAGGCGGCCGAGTTCAACTTCAGAAATCAGCTGAAGCAGGTTAAGAAGAAGGAGTTCACCCTCGAGGAGGAAGACAAGGAGGTAAAGAACCGAAAGCTCGTTGCATTCCCATGTATTAACGAACCCATCGACGTTTCAGAATTTTTTCTTTCCAGAAATATAAGTTTTTTTTCCATTATTTCTCTCGATTTAATAATAATAATTAAAAAAAAAAAAACAGCTGACTTTTAATGTGACTAAATTTGGCGAAAAAGGTAATTCGCGTTGCTTTTTTCTTCATCGTTATTTTCGTCCCTGATTTTTCGTCTTTATGCAAAAAAAAAAATCGTGTTTGTCTCTTTAAAACCTGCCGATCCAACGTTCTCGTCTTTTTTCCCAAGCTGCGTCGATTTTGTGGCTTTTTCTCGTTAACTCTTTCTTCTAAAAAAACTCTACTAGAGGAATTATTTCCCAAGGATTTTTTCCCTGTCATTATATTAATGTTTGAATTTATATTTTTTGTTTTCAAATTTTTACGTTCCATCCCCCCAGCAACGATGTGAGCCCCAATCGAATAAAACTTTTTCAATGTCAATTAATAAATCATACCGATCCTCAAATTAGACGGGAAAACCTTTTTCCAAAGTTCGACCGTTCTAATTTGTTGATCTGTTTGTTCAAATGCTTTTCATCACTGTCCACGTCCGTCTGTGCTAATATATTTGCTTTGCCTTACTGTTCGCAGAGCGCGTCAAAAGACAAGGTAAAACCTCAAAAACTCGTACGTCACGGAATGATTTATTTTCACTTTTTTTTTCTTCTGTTCACTGCAACGAGCTGTTAGAGCTAATAAAATGAAAAGGAACAAAACAACAAAAAAACAAGAAACATTTTCGATGATATTGGCGACCCCTCGTCGAATCGGACCGAACAATGTTCTCAAATTTTTTTTCAACACTTTTTCAAACTTTTCAACAGATAGAGAAAAAAAAAGCTCGAAAAAAACTCAATCGTGTTGAAAATTTTTTATGATTCGATAAATACGATAATGAAATTTTGTTTTCCAATCATAAAAAAAAAAATAGTCAACTTTGTGCATAAAAATGATCGAGATTTTTCGACAAAATTGAGTTTTCATCGAATTTGAAAGAAAGTTTCGATCGGATCGACACCATAGGGGGCAGCTTAAAACCGAGTATTTCATTGTTTATTGAATGAGTTACGAGTTCACGAGTACTCTGCATCTGTTTATTCGTCGATTGTTTGCAAATATTGATATCCGTGTGTGTGTGTGTGTGTGTGTGTGTTGGTAACAATATTTTTCCTAAATGAAATTTACTCAAAAAAGAGAATTTCTCAAAATAATCATTTTTCTTTTTTTTTAAGTAGAGTAGATTAGAAATATAAGCATACGAAGCACATTGCGTTGTTCAGCCTGGAGTCCAGTGAGATCCAAACAACCGTGTGACTTATTTCAGTCGAGAGTTAGAAAAAAAATGAATAAAATTAAAAGAGTCGTAGCTCGAGAATTAACCGAGAAGAATGCTAATGCGTGATCTTTTCGTTTTTGCAGAAGAAGCCCGACTGGTCGAAGAAGGGCGAGGAGAAGAAGGTAAAGGAGGAGGAGGTGGAGGCATGAGAAACATTCGTCCCAGTCTCCCTCGAAAGCCAATAATATCAATAATCTTAATAATAATAATGATAATAATAACAAAAATAACAAAAACCGGATAAGAACGTACAAAGAAAAATCGAGTGACTGAGTTGCTCGTCAAGCAGTTTCTCAAACCGTTTTTTTTTCTGTCGTAACACGTACGAATGAAATTTCTTCATTTTGTCTCCACCAACAAGAAGAGCTCGTCGTTTTGACCTTGTGGAATCTAGTCAATTAACCGGTTCACGTTATTTGGAAAATCCTTGTCTGTATTAAAATATAAAAATAGGAAAAATCCTCCGGAAATTCCAACGTTAATAATTTCGTCATTTTTCTCTCCCAACCTTGATCGACCCATTCGACCAGCGAATCCCAACGAGTATTCATGTCTGATCGATGTGCTACCAACTTTAATCATAATTAAGATTTCTTATGTATAAAGTTCAAAGAATGTGAAAAAAACCAGCCAAGAAATAATTTTACGTCGTTCTGTGTTTTCCTACTGTGTTTTTTCTTTCCACTCAAGCCTCCTCGTATCCCTTTATCATTTACAGGAATTCAAGGATCCAAGTTCATGTCTTTTTCGGATGTTCCAACTTTTTGTTCCCTCAATGTAAATCCGGTCGTTGTTGTTGTTGTTTTTCATTATCTTTTTTTTTTTTTTTTTTTTTTTTTTTTTTTTTTTTTTTTTTTGTTTTTTATAATTTTTTTTTTTTTTTATTTTTTTTATAGCTTTTTTTTT
>JAPYYS010000429.1:0-129962 GCA_030522525.1 Campopleginae sp. 14b
ATATATATATATATATATATATATATATATAGGTATATAAATACGAAAAAATATAAATATAGTGTATATATTGATATATATTATTATACTTTAATATTATTATTAATAATATATAATAATAATATTAAAATATATATATCAATATTATTTATATGGGTTGGATAAGTTGTGGTCACGACGTAACGCACGCGCGGGCATCTTTGAAGCAGCGCGGTGTGTTTTCTCCTCCTTTTTGTACATCGTGTCCCGTAATTGCGTCACACGCCGCGTCGAGTTGCTTGCAGCAGCCGAAACGAGCGAAAGATAAATAATGCCGAGCGCGAATGCGTAAGAAAAAGACAAACAGAGAAGCGCGTATTTTTCTGCAAAAAAAGAGCAAAATGCTGTTCCTTTTGGCAAAAATGTCTGCGGCGCGTTACTATTTATTCGAAATGCGTGTACCAATTATCTTTGGAGCGGCGCAGGAGACTTATTATCTGCAGAACTCGTATCTGTTTATGCGACTATATTGCGAGTGTGTGTGTATGCGCGGAATACATATTGGCGGTGGACACGCGGTTAGCCGGTGGCGCGACGCGCATGTCGCCATCTATATCGCGCTTCGTTTTTATCCTCGCAGTGTGTTGCGAAAGACGCTCTTTTTTATCGTCGCAATCTATCGGTGGCTCGATCGCGGGCTGCCTCCCGCTCATACTTCGGCTCTGCCGCGTTCACCATATTTTTTTGTCGATACACCGAGGAATAGGGGAGGAAACGGCGGGGGTGGGTATGTGCCAGGATGGGCCGCGCGTATATATATTTTTCTATAGGTATAGCGTGTGCCGAACGTTCGCCGCACGAGAGCGCCCGCGAGAGAGAGAGGGAGAGGAGAGAGAGACACGGACGCGCATATACATGTGGAAAATGTATTCTCGCTTAGCCGGGCGACGACGAGAGCCGGAGCGTGCGAGAAATTATACAGCGTGCATGGTGTATGTATATAGCGAAGGAAATACGGCGGCGGCGGCGGCGGCGGCGGCGGGGGCCGCGCGCGCTAGAGCGACAGAGGTGCCCGGTCTCCCGGTCTGGCTGATCAGAGCGCGCGCGCTTCGACAACGGTATACACGCCGGTCGGTGCTGCTCGCGCGGCGCGACGCGACATGTGTGCGTCGCGGCCGCGTGTGTGCAGCGCGAAGAAAACGCAAAAGAGCTGGCTCTCTCGCTATATTCCTAAGCGCTCTTTTCAACACTTTTACTCGCATTTTCCTGGCGTGTGCCCCTCCCGCGGCCTCTATGCGCGTTAATGCAACGCTTAACGCGTTCCTACAGGTTTCCATCTCGTAAATCTATGCGGCGACACCGCGCGCGCGATTATAGACGCAAAAGTCTTTAGCGTAAAAATCGGCGCACGACGGAAAAACGCGGAAGGCTCGCTTCTCTTGAAATGTCGATAAGCACGTCGCTCCCGTGCACAAGACGCGCATAGAGACTCTTTTATATCTGTGTATGTGTGTGTGCAGTGGGCAACGCGATTCTGATACGGGAGCAACCGTTGACGCGCTTCTGTCTCTCGCTCTCTCCCGTTTTCTCGCTCTGGCCCCGCGCGCGCGACATGCCTTATACATATATACATATATATACATAGAGAAATGTTCTGGCTCATCTCTTGCGGGCGCGATCCGCCTCTTCCGCCGCCTCAAACTTTTATTTCTTTTTTCCTTCAATTTCCATTTTTTTATTCCCTTAACCTAACACGATCTCGCGAGGCGCCAAATATATATAAATATAGTCACGCGTTACGCATGCACAAACAGCGCGTACTTTATTGCGTCCGCGCCTACCAAATTTTTCACACGCGATCGAACTCCGTACGCGCGGATATGGCAAAATGGAATAAAAATTTATGAAATTTATTAAAAAACGTACGGACGAATATCTATAGATATTGAGTGTCTGAGAAATGTTTTGTTGCGTGTATATATAGTGATAATGAAAGGCGCTCAATGCCCGGCGCGCACTTACCATAATCCATCGTAAAACATGCCCCCCGCATCAAGGATTATTATTCTTTATTGTATTTTTGTGGGAAATAGATTATTTCGGTTTTTACACGTTTTCGGTAAATAAGTTAACGCTTTTGGTGAAATCCGTAACATGCTTATCGGCTTTTCAAATGTATTTTCTTTCATCAAATATTCGATATTATTTTCATTCTCGATTTTGGATGCTAGACTCTACTTTTCAAGGCTTTTTCGATGCGTACGGACGAGCTCCCGGCGGGTGCGGCTGCGAACGGACACGCCAGCTACGCGACTGACTTTCGGGCATACCGAAACCCGCGTTTTCCTTATCCTCTCTCCCTCCCCCCTCTCCCCCTCCTCCTCTTCGCCGATCCATTCGCGCTCCGCGCCTCCACACCCGAACACCACAACTCGCCGCCGCCGCCGCCGCAGCCGCCGTATTTATTCCTCTGTATGCGCGTCTCTCTCAACACGCCGACGACCGTCACAGACACCTCCGCATAGTCGCGGGAGGTAAAATTAATTTTTTCTCTATTTCGAGCACAACAATAGGAAGGGTAGGGATCAGGCAACTTTGGGGATTCATTTTTAAAGTTGAGGGAACATTAATTATTGTTTATCGCGTTCGTAAATATTCATTTGCCGCGTATATAGTTAGCGAAAATGAATGGATTTTCGAAGTTTCGACTTTGGCAATCGTCTGGGCAGAATTTCGTGATTTTCTCGGACTATATACAGAAAATAATAATTAACATACATGAGGAATCATGAATCATGTCGTTTCGACGGAAAATATGTTTTTTTCTTTTTTTTTCACCGGAGCAACCGATATGTATGTATATTTAATACGGACTGGCTCGGGTCTGCGCCCTCTAGCGGAGAAACGGATTGATCAGACGGCCATGTTCTAGCAGACGACCGATATATCATCATCCACTATTATGCTATGCACGCAGCCTTTTCCGCGTGAGTCTAATTCGGGCTCGCGCTTCGGCTGCAAGATGGCGGGAAGATCCTTGTCCATTGGAAAACTCCAAAGTGCCCAAGTTTTGGACGCAGCGCGGGATTTGAGTTTCAAAACGCAATAAACGTCGCCTCGAATGCTTTTCGAGTGGGTACCACGTGACTAATGGGCTCATCGCAGAAATCTCTTCTCCTTATTTGTAGTCCACATGCCGCCGAGCATGTTCTCTCTTGAATTACGTTTTTCTTTGTCTGCATGACATTTTTCTCTATAGTGGAAACTTTTTTATTTATATTTAATAATTTACGTAAATTTCAGAATTTTCAAAAATTCAAAAATGATAAAAAATCAATTGATTTTCAAAAATGGTCAAAAATTTATTTCGATTTATTTCCGTAAACTAAAATTCAAAATTTTCCAACTTTGATCTCAGGAAAAACGCTATACCTTTTAATTTTTTACAAGCTGGCTGATTATCTTCGTTTTCATATAATTTGTGAATTGGTAAATTGAGGTTTTTTTTATTCATTGACATTTTTTAGTTGCTTGTGAACTTTGAAAGCAGAAAATATGACGAAAATGTGGTTTTTCGGTCCGGAGTTCATTGAATAAATTAATTACGGCGTCAGAATTTTTATTATTCATGGCGCTGCTTCGTTCTTGTCAAAGATTTATCAAAATTGTTTCAATGGTTTTGCGTGAAAAGGGCACGAACACAATTTTGCGGAAGAATTTTATTTATTTCGGGGTTAAGACGGAAATATTTACGTAATCACGTCCGATCTGCAGTGATTATTGTAATCGAAATTAAGAAATTTTCATTTCACCGGCTAACGACTATACGCGGAGAGATATAGTTGTTTGGCCGGCACGCAACCACGATCTCGCGGGATGCAAGCACACTACACATACGTAGCATTATACACAAAAGCCAATTCGTACACATGTTGGGGGAAGCGCGAACTCACGACGAGATTTCCGAAATTTCGCAACGAAGTAAACAAAAATTAAGCGTGTTGATATATTTGCGTGCAATATCGTGAGAATCGCTCGTGAGAACGCGTGAAAAAGCAGTTGAAAATGGTTGTAAACGTTTCGCACAATGGTAAAAAAACAATTTTTTGGATGGGCTGTGCATGCGTCAGTGCTTACGTCGCTTATCGCTACTGGAGAAAACGAGAGTTCAAGGCGATCGACGAAGGGTTTGAGGAAGTCTCCAAGGTTTGTTGTACGAATCGCGTTATCATTTATACGATCGTCATAATCCGTCAAGAATCCATTAACCAATAAGTGATTCTTCGAATCCCAATTCCCATTATTTACGACCCTTTCCTTTTTTTTTGTTTGCCGAGATCGAACTGCCGAAAATATTTCGCGACAAACGCGGTGCGGCTCATCGTACCATTTCCCATTTCTACCGCGTTCTCCAGTACTTTTCATTAATTTCTTGTCAAGCATTTTTCGTCGCTCACAATCCGGGCTGGCCCGACATATTGTCGAACATTTCGCAGTGACAGCAACCGGTTTTCATCAAAATTACCAACATAACCTCCAAACCTTTTGACACTTGTTTCTGACGTATTATTCGTTCGAAATTCAATCGAATCAAAAGTCAAATATTCTCCAAATTCACTTCACTTTCGAACCCACTATTTCGTACATCTTCATTGCGAGTAATTAGCAACAATGAGGACCAGATTCACTCCAAGAAATGTATGAAGATAAATAAAAACAAAAAAAACAAATTCTCGGAAATTCGATCGTGAAAAAAATTAAAGTTTTTGTGTGTCGCTTTAGATCGACGATAGCAATGAACGCAGAGTTTTGCTTCTGGGGTTGGATGGGGCAGGGAAAACGTCGGTAATGAATCAAGCGGTCGCCGCAGATGCTCACGGCGCTTCTTATAAAATTCCTCCGCTAGCTACGCATGGATTTGCGGTTTACAGGCTCAAACATGGCATCTACACGTACAATATTTGGGAGAGTAAGTTTGCCGCAAGCATTCAACTGAATGAAATAAAATTCCAGACTTTTCGAAGTAGAATTTGAAAAAATTCGAAAATTCTAAGGAACGACATGTAAATGGAAAAAAAAATAAAGAAAAATAATTAATTTGCAGTCGGAGGTGCGGAGGACACCAGAACTTACTGGAGCAACTTTCTGCAGGACACCGACCTCTTGATATTCATGGTTGACGCATCCAACATCGCGAAATTGTCGTTGGCTGTTTCTACTCTGAAAGAACTTTTGGGCGATCAGAGAATGGATAATGTGCCTATTTTGGTCGTGGCGAACAAACAGGTGAGCTGAATTTTGGGCCGAAATTCGAACTGGAAAATTAATTCATGAACCGTCTGTGGACATATGATAATTTGTGCGCTTTCTATACACACATGGGTCTGGAGTGTCGTGACGTTTTTTTTCTGTACTTGGACGGGTTAAAAAAATCGGAAAAAATTTAGGAAAATTATTTAACGGCAATCAATACGAAAAACGAGGAATTTATGGCATTTGCTGAATGGCCAGGAGTCCTCCAGACCCATGCGTGTCTTTCAAGGGTAAAAATTGCATTTTTATGCATTCTAGAGGTAACAGATATTTTTTTTCGCCGGTTCCGGTAGCCTGGGCTCAAGATGACCCCAATTTTGAAAAAATTCATATTTCTCGTCAAAATAAGCGAAAAAGGTTCAACTTGGGCTCATTATTTCTGTTTTCTAATGCAGAATCTCAGGAGCCTCGGGAAATTTTGCTCAAAGTAAAAAAAAAAACCGACAAAAACGCGGTAAAACGGTAAAAAAATGGGAAAAACGGATTTAACATCGCCTGTGGTCATTTTGACCCCAGGTTATCGTTCCAGGCTCGGAAATGATAAAAAATGCCGATTAGAAAAAACTGAACGAGGAAATAGCGATGCAATAAGCGAACATTTTGCAAATTTCAAATATTTTGACGTGAATAATTTGCAGGACGTACTTAGTGCCCTGACACCGGAGCAGGTGAAAGACGCTCTGGACCTGCGAAGCATATCGCCGCACAAGCACAAGGTCGAAGTGATAGGTTGTCAGACTCGTCCAGTACCGATAAGGGCAGCAAACCTAACGGAACACACTTGGCTTCATCCGACAGTCGACGAAGTCCGAAAAAAGATATTTTCCCTTGCCAATATCCCATAAGAGTTTTTTCATTTGTGGTCGGAAAAAAGATCAAACCAACCGAAAAAACCGAACGAACGACAAAAAAACGTCAAAAAACTATAAAAAAAAGCATAGAAACAAAAAGGAGAGATTATAATCTATTCTTACTAATTTATTACAACGAAACGAATGCGGAAGGGCCTTAAGACGATCTGAAACAGAGTCGCGCTCGTTCGGAGCGAAAAAAAACCCACTCGGTTAATTTGTATTTAAAAATCATAAGATTAAAAAAAGGAAAATACTTTATATTTGTTATGAGTTATAGAATCGAGGATTCCAAATAATAATTGAATGGGAATCGTCGCAATTTTTCTTCTTTTCTTTTTCTCGCATTTCCCTCAGGGCACTCGAACACAAGAAACATTTATTTTTTACGGCCAAAAACTGTGGCGAATATTTTTGTCCAACGATTAATAAAAACACGATAAAAAGAAGCCAAAGGGAGAAAATAATTCCGTGATTATCGAGGACCTAATTTTTCAATAATTGAGCGACCGTCGCTGAGCAGGGAAAATGTTTTTCGGTTTTTCTCAACGAAATTCAATTCATCATAGGAATTCACCGCAAGAAAAAATTCCATATGATGTTCATGGTGGTTTTTTTGGTTTTTTTCAACGAAATTCAAATCACTATAGGAATTCGCCATAAGAGAAAATTCCGTATGATATTCATGGCGGATTTTTTGGTTTTTCTCAACAAAAATCAATTCACCATGAAAGAAAAATCCCCTATAATTTTCATCGTGAGTTTTTTGATCGTTCTTAACAAAATTTGCTCTACCTTGAGGAAATAATACCGTACGATGTTCATGGTGAATATTTTGATTTTTCTTAACAATTCAATTCACCATAAAAAAAAATCCCACACGATTTTCATGGTGGTTCCCTCAAAAACGAGTGGAATTTGTATATAGATTTTTATTATCACCGCCATTATTTTCGTTATTTTTATATTTTTCCTTTTCCTCCATACTCCTCCTTCGGGGTGAGCATTATTATGGTGGTCCCATGGTGTACGAATCACAAAAAATTATATATATATATATATATATATACATACAAATTTGTTCATACGCGATGTTCAAAAATGGGTGCGTCATCGTTTCATTCATATACAAAAATAATAAAGAAATTGTGTGGAAAAAAAAATTGTCAATCAAGAAAATGCCATTTCTTTGAGAATTTTTACATTTAATCGCTTTCTTCGTCACTGTCCGTTACAAATTCGCCGTTATCCAAGATATCGTCGTCGGACAATTCCTCGTCGCTCAAATTGTCCAAATCTACGAACTCGGCTTCCTCGTCGTCGCTCCCCTCGAACTCTTGGTCGCTGTCGCTGTCGCTCGATGCCTGTTTTTCCAAATATTTGACTTTTTTGCCGTTCTTTTGAGTTTCCGGCAATTTGGGCTTTTTGGCATTTTTGGGAACAACTTTTTTCGCCAATTTGGGGTTTTCCCCCTCGCACTCGTCGTCCGAGAAAAGTTGCAACTTCTTCTCAGAGTTTGTTTTACTCCTTGGGCCCCGCGGAATGTCCTCCAACTTGTCTTTGGTGTCAAATTCGTCCAGAGACTCCTCGAGCCATTGCGAAGTCTGTTGTTTGACCTTCTTGGGCTTCGGTGCGCAATGTTTAGCAACATTTTCCGCCGAGACTCTCTTTCTCGTTTCTTCCAGTGTTTCTTTGTCATCGAGCACAATTTCCCCGTTTTTTAACAAATATTCCGCGTACTGCTCCGGCACATTCTTGAAACTATTTATTTTTGCTCGTATTTGCCGCCACGTCATTTGGTAATAATTCTTTTTGTCTCGTGCCATGGATTCGTAATCTTCTCCATACTTGTCCATCATGTACGTCACAAACTGGACTTGCTGGTTCGGCAAACGGAAACATCTCTCTCTCGGCGCCTTTGCTTCCGCCTCCAACGTCTTGGCTACGTGATCTTTCGATCTGACTCTTTCTGTACCACTTTCTCTCTCATTTTGCAGCGAATCGGGCGATTTTGTTTCAGACAAAATATCTTTTTTGAAATTGGGGATTTTTAAGGCTTCGTTCGCGTCGTATGCCAATCCCATCTCATTCAGATTGCTCCGCGTCGATTTGGTATGTTCCCAAGCATCTTTTATGTTTTTGCTGAAGAAAATACAACTTTTAGACTAGACAGTATTTAACCCTGGACGATAACGCTCCTTTTCTCGTTTTTGAACGTTTCACCGCGTTTTCGAGTGATTTTTTGGCTTTGAACAAATTGGCGGCTTGATCAAATTGTGTTTGGAAAAGCAAAAATATACACGACGATCGAAGGATTGTAGGTTACTTTTTCATTTCGATTTACTCACCATCCAATATCCGGCAATTTTCGTAATTTATTGCGTAGTCTTTTGCGATTAATATTCGCTTTGAACTTTTTACTCCGTTTAACTTTACGTATTTTCGGCATTTTTTATGGGAATTAAGGATACTTTTAATATTTTGAGGTTATATATCAACACGTGTAGCACCAGCAGAGCAAGTTCGATTTATTGTCTTTCTGTCTTTCTGCTGCGCAGTGCGCAGTGCGGCTGCTAATCCGGCCAAGGAAATGTGGGCGGAGCGTTGTAAAGAACACGGAAGAATTCCACGAATCGCCACTCACGACTTAAATGGCGGGGCTTTTAAAATGCAAGTATTAATCAATCTCGAAACGTCAGGGAGAATCAAAATAAAACTGTTCATTTCCTTGTCCGCTGTCAAATTAAAAAAAACGCCGAGACATCGCTGTCATCGCGTCACAGAAAATTGTCGATATAATTTCTCCAGCTCTGGATTCTCCGCAAAAAAAAATCGACTCGTTCGAACCATCGTTAATCGACGACAATGAAAAAGGAGCAGAGAACAAAGAATGAATAATAATAATAACAATAATAATAATATTATGTCGAACAAGTTCGATCGCACCAGTCGGAGTGCTATATAGACCGTGTCACGCATTACCTGATTTAATATTTACGAGAGAAACGTAATAAAGTGTAAAAAAAAAGAGTAAAGTAAACGAATAACGCAAAACTCGGTGGTCGTCCGTGCAAATATGTGACGTGATAGTGTGTTTTGCGCGAGCCATCATAACAACTACGTCGAATTCGTAGTCGCGTATATCCAATCCGATATTCGTTTGTAAACATGTTGGTTGGGATTAAAAATAAAACACAAGTGTGATATGAAGTCCGAGCTATCGTGCACTAAAAATCTCGATAAAATTCCGCAGCAACAATGGCCATCGAGCCTCATGTCATCAGCTCGAGTCTTTGTCCGTAACCTCAAAAAATTAATTTACGAATCAAATTTTTAATTATAGTGCAGATCTAACTTGGATTAAAAATGGAGAAAGTCAAATCCAGACAGGTGAGTGAATATTTCAGTGAAAATTCACATCTAATTTCTTCAGTCATTCAATTCTCTGTGTTATTTTAAAGAAAAGAAAAAAGGAGCGTGTACGCTCGTACAACTTAGAGCGTCAAATACCAGACGCTCCCACGCTAGAAGAATTCGAATGTTTGCTCGGGGAATCACCCACCAATTATCCCAAAGTCGAAGGCGTCGAAGACATGGAAAGCGAACTTCATTCTGCGGCTATTGACATGAATAATGAAATGTACAACGAAGAGCAGCAACTATTGTCGCGGGAGGAAAATGCTGACGAGGTATTTTGCTTTTCCAATTAAATCAAATTCCGATCAACCATTGAGTAATTAATTAATTAAGTTGACACAGCCTATGAGTGCCAATCGGGTCAATTTGACCCGACGATGTTTCCAACTCAGTAAATGGTCCATTTTCAATGACCCTGACTTCATTTTTGACCGAAGTAAAAACCAAATGCCGGGCAATCAATGATAGAAAATTTTTGGGGTCAAATTGACCCAGTGTGTACTCGAACGCCCAAACATCAATAAAAAAAAATTTTCACTCCCATTTTTTAACGATATTCAAAAAATATTTAGTTTTTGTTGTCATTTTCAAGGTCAACGTCCAAAATCTGGCCGTGTCCATTGACCAAGCGCCGCCGGATCAAGTTGATGGCAAAGATGACGTAGGTCCAGTTGGCCCGACGGCTCCCATGATGGAGGAGAGTCGAGGGGAAGAACTGGAGGGCATAGTTTCCAAGATTTCGACGCTCCAGTTGGAAAAACCAATTCCCAGCGCTCCGCTCGTGGAAATTTCTATAAATCAACCGATCGTCGAACATTCCCTCGAGCCGAGCGATTCGGCGACACCGGACAAGCAGAAATCTGTGAAAATGGAAGGAGAAGCGAGGAAATTGGAGTCGACCAAAGTTTCAGAGAGTCTGCCGTACACGGAGAGCCAATTGGCGGAGTTGTACAGCAACGAAGAACTGACCTGGGTGGAATCTTTTGTGACGTACTTCGTGGAGACGGAATTGCGAAGCTCGGGGTTGCGGCAACAACATCGTATTCATGAGTTGCTCGTGAGTTACCTGCGCGTGCGGAACAACTTGATAATGAACAGTCACCGGCTGGAGAGCGTTAAGAAGAATTGCAAAGAGATACAGAAGCAATTGTGGTGTCTGGACAAGGCGGCGGTGAGCGAGTCGGGTGAGTGTCAGGATGGGAATCCGGTGAGTGCCAGCCACGAGTATTCCATCGCCCGGTTCAATCAGCAAGCGCTTACGGGGCTGACCAAGAGTCTGGCAAGCATAAAGGATCTTCTGCACAACTCTCAGGCTCTCTATGCCTACGAGGCGGAGCTGTTGAGGCTCCAGATCGATCATTATGTGCAGAGGGTGTGCGCGGCGTGCAAACAATTGGCTACGGTGAGTCAAACTTCGCCGGTGGCTTTGGTGGGCATCGACGGGTCCGGCTTGCCCAGAAGCAACTTTGAAACGGATCAATTGAAGATTTGCATATCGATATTGTTCGCTTTTCAACGGCGAGCCATCCGGGACGGGAAATTTGTTCTCGACTCTCGAGAATGGTTGTCCAGACTCGTCGCGGTTTTGCTCCGCATTGCCAATTGGCAGGATCACATGTTTCTTCTTAATCACGTGCTGCGCTGTCCCGGCGGAGTTACCAACTGGGCAATCGGTTTTATTCAGACGCCATTGCCCTTGAGAGTCTCCGGCGCTATTTGCTCGAATTCTCTCCTGAACGATCCGTTCCTCGACCACATGGTCGCCACCCTCGCCGTTATCCTCTTGCCGATCCGAGAGCGAGACAAATTCCTCGAACAAGTTCACGTGAGCTTGTGCCAAGAGCCCAACTCCGGAGAAAATTCGAGCGACACTGTTTGGGTGATGCTCGACGAAGACGGTGAGGAGGACGAGGACTTGGCCAATCTCGGGGCGAACCTCTTCGAGAGCGATCTCATCGCGTTGCTCCATCAAATCCCTTTGGAAAAAATATTCGAGCACATTCCTCTGCAGGATCAAGAAAATTTCAGTGAATCGTCTCGTCTTGCCGCTCAAACCTCGCCGCGCAAACATCGCAAAATCTTACGACTTTTTGCTTTTTCGACTGTTCTCGTTCGGCTGCTCAAACAGGGTCTCAAAACTTATGACTCACCGAGGTATCGACAACTCGCTAAACGACTCAGTGCTCTTATCAGGGACATTGTACAGTTCGCCACCGACGAGTGCCAAGCTTTTGACAACAGCGAGGTAAGCGTCATTTTTTTATGCGATCCTTCGAATTGAACACGTGAAAATTTACCCTGGAACGGTGACCGGGGGTCAAAGACGACCCCACACGACTTTAAATCTCTTTTTCCCTTCGGTCTCTCATTTTTTTTCGTTCTGCCGCATTTCCGACCAATCCTTTGACTCTAAGCAAAATTGCCCCACGCTCATGCGATTTCGCATTGAAAAACGAAAAGAATGAGCCCAAGTGAAAATTTTATACATTTGATGAAATTAATAATGATAATGGATCATACGATTTCTTGTTCCCACAATTTTTAATCATTTAAATTATAAAATTAAAAAATTATTCAAGTTATAAAATTATTTTAATTATAATATAGTTCATTATTTGATTTCCACCAATAATAAATGATAATAAATAACAATGGATATTAAAAATGATGAATAAAGTTCATAAAATAGATTTCAAAAAAAAGGTTAACGGTCTAGGATTAATCAAGGATTTCTGTTGATTTTCCGAGTGAAATTCCAAGCAAAAGTGAACGATCTCTGCTTGACGAATTTAGTGGCTTGAATTTCCCTCGAAATACTGATAAATATAGAAAACTCTCGACTAACAATTTGACTTTTGGAAATGATGTTGAACGAGATACGAATGAATCGAATATGGTGTTTTGTTATTCTACAGCATTCGTCGATGTGGTCCAGACAAGAAACCGAATACGACAGTTTTTTCCTACGAGCAACAATGTGCATTTTTTCGTCACGACGACTCGGAGCTTGGCAATATCTCGCGACGATTCCGTATCATTTGATATCGAGCTCGACTCTTTGGCATATTTTTTACATCCTCCACACCGAGGTCTCCAGTGTCGATTGCCTTCGGTTGGACTTGACGCCGGAAGGTCAGTATTTTTCGCTCATTTTCATTCCTGGAACTAAATGTAAGAAAAATATTCCGGATGGAGATTTTGATTTTTTTTGGAATGCAAAAAAATCGGTCAATTCGTTGAGACGCAAGAAAATTGACCGGAAACTCTCATTCGCGTCGTGTAGCTCGGTTTATTTTTCACACAGCAAATTCTCGTACGACTCAAGTTTTTTCTTTCTAGACTGGGAAAAGGAATTGAACAAACCGCAGCTGCGCGACGCTTTCGAGGAAAAATTGAGCGAAATGCCCGGAGACGAATCGTATTTTCTCTTGACAACATTCGCCAACATGGCATTGGCTAGATCGAACCAGGACTACGATTTCATTCGAGCGGCAACGATTGATCTTTTTCAAGCAAGTTTTTTTTTTTTGTTTCCAAAAATCGTGAAAACCTAAATCTGGTTGAAATTAATGAATTAATTTTTTCTTAAAGATTGGATTCCTCAGCACAAGGACTAAAGATTCTTGCTCGAAGGACGCGAGATCCCTGTTGACTAATTTGACCAGGAAACACCCGTCGCTTCTTTCCGATATCATTATGAAGTTGCGAGACAATTTCGAGTCCGTTGGAAAGGTAGAAAAAAAAAAGAAAAAAATTTCTACTAAGTTTATTCCATTTTTTGGAAAAAAAATACCGAAGCAATGATTTTTGTTGGACAGTTGAGTCTGTACTTGTTTACGGAGTTACGGATCGATAAATGGACTCCTAGGGAGGAAGACATGCTCGTGATTTCCAACTGGCTGCATCAGCATCCATTGACTTCGACCGAGAGCCATTTGGCGCGGCTCGTTCTGACGAGCCTCAATTGGGGCACACCGCGCGACAGCAGGTGCAAAAATTCGATTATTTAACTTGTGATAATTACACTCTGGACCTATAACAGTCATCTGGGATCAAAAAGACCCAGGGCGACTTTCAATCCTTTCGTTTACCCGTTTTTTTTATCGTTTTACCGCATTTTTTACTAATTTTTTGGCTTCAAGCAAAGTTGGCTGAGGCTTACGCGACCCTGCATTGAAAAACGGAAATTTTCGAATAAATAAAATGAATAAATTTATTTCATAATTAATGAATTAATTTATTTCAAAATTATATTCAAAATTATTTCAAAATTAAATAAATTGGTAAAATAATTTCTTGTAGTGAATTTGGACGAACCGAGTCTTATCGTTGTTTTGTACTTTTTTCTAATTCAGAAAGTGCGACGATCTTTATTTACCTGCCTATTTTCACTGCCGAGTAGCAATATTGATTGTGGAATTGGCTCTAAAATACATCCCGGACAATTCAGCTCAAACGACGTCGCTCATATCGGAGAGTGTCAAGCAAGTACGAACTTTACATATTTACCCGAGCAAATTTATTTTGTCCAATTTTCCAAAAAACAAAAACAAATGGGGATTTATTTGCGATTTAAATTGCAGGTCTCGTCCATGGTCAGGCCCCAAAGCAACGAGCACGCGTTCGCGATCTGGGCATGGCAAATGATGTCGAAATTGCGTCTCCATAGACTCGACCAATCCGAGTCTGCGTGTCACAAGGGAATCACATCACCGGCTGAAGCTTTTTCCAATGTGCCTGATTTGGACTCCGATGCCTCTCTCGAGAGTCTCGGCATTGGGGTCCGGGACAAACAACCGATCGCGTGCTTCGTCGCGGCCACTATGACCTTATGGGGTCACTCTATTCCTCTCATCTGCACCAAAGGATTTGAGCAACTCGCTGTCCTTCTTTTGCATTACAAATACGAGCACGTCTTAATGGCGCTTCATCATATCGTCCCATTGTTTCTCAGTTGCCCGGAATCGCTGCTGAAAAATGAGAAATTTTCGGAAATTATCGTTTCCCTCGTCGCGGCCGATCGGACGTACATGAAAATGGCGAAAAATTTGATTGCACCTGATTTGCCTGGCCCCGTTTTAAAGCAATTTGCGAATATGATCGAGTCCCATATCGTTGGCTACAAAAGGTATAAATTCTGGGCCAAATTTTTCGATAAGTGATCAAGGAAATTTGTTTGGGAAATTCATTTTTCTGGCTCGACTGATCCATCGCTTTTTTCTTTCCTTTTTTACCAAAGATACGCTTTACCGAGTCCCGCAGCTTTGGTCCGCTTGTGGCTCGACGTGTTCGTCCTGGTGCCGGACTGGAATCGCGATCCGAACGTTCTCCATCTGATCGACACTCTCATTCGCAGCTCCTTCTTTCATCTGGATGCCAGGAACATGGTGGAACATGTTTTTCAAAATCTTTTCACGGTAAGGCTCTGATTTTTCCTTCTATTCACATCTGGAGCTCTATTTGTTTATTAATTATGGAAAATGTTGAAAATGGTAGCTTGCGAAAGACGGAGTGACCGAGGTAAGTAGTTCTCGTCATTCGAATAATTGATGGAGCTTACGATTATTGTCCATGAACATTGGACGTATGAAAAATTACGATATTAAAGTTTTCATCGTTGGAGCTCAACGATGCGAACGGGTCTCTCAGACCCAGGTTGTAAAAGACTACACTGGGTCTCTCAGACCCAATGAGTAATAAACCACACTGGGTCTCACAGACCCAATGTGTGAAAAACCATACTTGGTCTCTTAGACCCAGGGAGTAAGAAACCACACTGGGTCTGTCAGACCCAGTGAGTAAAAAACCACACTGGGTCTCTCAGACCCAGTGAGTAAAAAACCACACTGGGTCTCTCAGACCCAGGGAGTAAAAAACCACACTGGGTCTGTCAGACCCAGTGTTGGAAAAATATGTAATTAAAGAATCGATTGCGTGGCATTTGGACGACACAAACTTTGATATCATCGGAAAATGAGAAATTAATCGATGCATCGTTTTTGACGGAACAGAATTTAGCGAGTGGACGTGGCACCGGCTCATTCGGATCGTTCATCAGTTGGGCCACCGGGGCGGCGAACACTGCCAGTCTTCTCGGTGGTCCGGTCCAATCGATTTGGGTCGCCTACCAAGTTCTTCGTACCGAACAGACTGAGCGGGAACTCAAGAATGGACTCTGGCGAGAACTGCTACGGGAATTGTCGACGCAAACGAAAACTTCTCTCGATACTGCCCTCAAGGTAGGCCATTCCCTCTGCATCGTTTTGATATTTCGGCGTTTTACAAGTTGCGAGCGACGAAGAGAAAAATTCCGAGGAGACTATGTTTTTTTTTTGTTTTTTTTTGATATAGAAAGCCTGCGCACTTGTGAAAGTTCCTTCTTTTGGAGCCAATGGATTATCCATCTACAGATGGTCCCAGCAAGCTCTTGATACTCCGATGGACCATCCTTTGCTGCCTCTACTTTGGCAACATTTTTTTTCCCTCTTTTTAGCTCGGGCGCCAACGACTCCCGGGTAATTTTTATTCAATCTCCGCAACGAATACTTTTTCGCATTTTTCTCTTACCTTTTGCGGTAACCTGGAGTCTCATGAATGATGTCGATTTTGAAAAATTCAGTCCTCCCATAAAATTAATTTTCGAAATTCGTGCCTAATTTTTTTTCCTTTTCCTGTTCAACGCCACAGAGTTGCCGAACGCGGCGGCCTGGGAGACAAATTTTTCGACGGAATGCTCAATCTAAGTTACCTGAAAAAAGTGAAAAAGCGTCTGCACGACACGATCACTTATTTCCAGGTAAAGGGAGAAAAAGACACCGATACCGATGGGAAACCCATTACGGATGAAAGAAGAGTATTTTATTTCAACGCTGCTAAGTACGCCATTGACTCGAACATTTTTTATTTACCTCATCAGAACTTTACTGCATTATATTCATTTTATTTTTTCTTCGCAGATTGTACAAAACTTTGAGCCTCTGGCTCGAAGAGCCAAGACTGCAAGAGTCCGGTCTCTATCTCCCAGCCTTGCCGCCCCAGTACATGTCACAAAAATTATTGATGCTCATGCAAGGCGATGAGGTAAGTCACTACGAGCTTTCCCAAAATTAAAAAAAATTGTGAAATCGCCGTATCCTCGAGCAAAAATCCATTTAATTTCGAAAAATTCGATTTTTCCACTGATTTTTAGAACCTTTCCATGAAAAAAGTTGAAGGACTCGAAAAAAATGAATATATATAAAAATTTGTAAACAAATCCAAAAAAATTTGAGAAGACTTGAAAAAATTCCAAAAAAATGGAAAAAATTTAAGAAAATGTGGAAAAATTGAATAGATTCCAAAAAAATACAATAAACACAAAAAAAATAGAAAAAATTGCGTGTATTCCAAAAAAATTGAATAAACTCAAAAAAATGGAAAAAAAAGTTGGAAGAATTATTACAAACAAGTGCGAAAATAATTGACAGGATCCCTGGGTGGAATACGTAGACTACTGGTCCGTCCAGCAGTCGCAACTGAAATGCGTTCGGAATTGGCAAAATGTTTGTTCTCGTGAGTCAACAATGGAGGACAGATGGGACGAGGGGCAACGAGGGGAAGGGGACGAAGTGGAGACGAGAAATAACAACAAAGTGTGGCAACAAGAGCCAATTGTAAACGAACCGGTTGCCAAAGCTCATCGACGTTTAAGTTGCTACGAAAAACCCAAAGAGGCTCCGTCTCTGATGAAGAATACAACGACCTTAGAAAATATTCCGAGGGAATGTTTGTACGAGCCCGAGAATGTTGTCGATCTTCTCAAACCACACTTGAAAGTCATTATGGATTACGCACAAACGTACAACCTTCTCGTCTCTGAACACACGGCCATCGATTGCAATTTTCTGGAACTCGTGCCGACTCTCTATCGCGAAGTCGAAAACTGTGTGACTCTTCATGCTCTCTGCGATCCCGCGCCTTCGCCTGGCTTGCGACGCTCAAGATCGGGCACTCCGCCCACTGTACACTGCGCTGGTCCAGCGGTCATACGGATCAAGGTCATTCATCTTTTCTTATAGCGATCGAGACTCGGAAAATTGCCCCAGGCTCACGGGATTCTGCATTAAAATACGAAAATAACGAGCCTAAGACCGGTGATCTGAAGTAAAAAATAACCCCGGGCGACTTTAACTCCCTTCCTCCCTTCGCTTTCCCGCTTTTTATCGTTTTACCGAATTTTTGACCAATTTTTTTGACTTCAAGCGAAAAAGCCCTAGGCCCACATGATTCTGCATTTAAAAAAATGTGAAAAATTACCCTACTTGAACCCTTTTTGTTAAAATTTACCGGAAATATGAATTTTTAAAAATTAGGGTCATTTTGACCCCGGGTTACCGAAGCAGATCGAAAAAAAAAAACAGATTATCGTTCTAGGGTTTAAAAGATCATTCATTCAGCGCCAAGGATTGAAGTTTTCACTCTTTTTCATTTTGTTTTCTCGCACAGATAACAGAAGCCCGGGTTAATGACGCAGTCGACCACATGATAAGTCAAAACCGAGGAATTTATGACAATATTCTGGTGAAAGCGACTCAGCCGCCACCGTCGAGAGTGACTCAAGGATGTGCCTTTGCCGATCATCTCGTGGTGTAAGTTTTCCGCATTTTCTACTTCGGGTCCACGTCGTTTTTCTTATTTTTTCGATCCACGACATCGAATGCCTCGAAATATAATCAGGAAATTTTTCTGGAACGGAAAGCCGCTCGATTCAAAAATTTTTTTTTATTGTATTTTCATTTATTTATTTATTTATTTTTTAATATTTTTAATTATTTATTCATTTATACATGTTAAATGGCGAAAACGTGATTGCAGGCTGCTCGAGTACGAATTGAATGTCCATCGGACGTGCGAGAGCAGCGTTGTCCTGCGAAAAGTGCAAGAAAGCGGCGTCAAGTTGTTCCATCACTTGGTTGAATTTTACACCGAAGAAGCATCTCTGTGCCCACCCACGAAACAGCTGATTACAACGTGCATAGAAAAACTGGGTCAGGTACGACGAAAAATAAAGATTTTCTTACTCGTGCCCTTGAAACTTCGTGAAAAATGACATGAGCCTCGAAAATACGGCTCTGAAGTTCGCAACGTTGAGATCCAACGAAAAATACATTTTTCCATTAACTGTTTGTTAAATTTTGAAAATCATGATAATTTTCGTACCGATTTTGTGTTTTAATCCAAAAAAATATCGTTTTATCGTCCTGACCAAATATTTGATTAGAATCTTGAGCTCTGCTCGAGAAAAAAACAGAATTTTGTTGCTTCCGAACGATGCAAACTTGAGTATCGTAAATTTTTTTAAATGATTCGCCGAAAAGATCGCGGAAAATTGGGTCAGGGTCGTCGAAGGATATTATTGATGGGATCATCGATTTCAGGCGTTCATAAACGGTGAAGAAAGTCAGGGTCCACCTCTTCTGAGAAGTATCATTCAACGACCAAATCTGGGGGGGATTCTCGGGCCTCATTTTACACCAGTCGCTGGGGGGGCGACAACTTTTTTGCAAATGTACCAGACGGTCGTTGATCTTTCGACCGGAACCAACGCCGATTTGTGCTTCGTGCTGCTGTCCAAGGTCATTGCCCGTGTTGTATTTTATTTCCATGACATTAACTTGAATTTCATATTTTTGTAACAATCTCCTTTGGATTATCTAACTGAATTCAAGTTTTCGAAAACTTCTGCAGTTCGATGTCGGCAGTTGGCTCAACTACAGACGTCCTCGATTGAGCGAACGCTCGACTTTCATCGATCTCGTATCTCGAGCTCTTTGCAATATTGGCCTAAATCCTGAGGACAACAAACTCATATTGCACGAGGTATGTCCGAAATTTCGATGACAATGAGGGCTTGACTTTTTGACTGATGTTTGAAAAACTAATAAAATGAGCCCAAGTTCAATCATTTCCGTTCAATTTTACCGGAGATATGAATTTTTCAAAATTTGGGTCAAATTTAATAAATTCCATTTATAGATTCAATAGATTTAATATTATAAAATAAATATTAAAAAATATAAACAATATGTAATAAAATCATAATATTAATTATTGTTATTAAAATGAATAATTGATAATAACGATTATTATTGTTGATAAAATAAATAATCAATAATCATAATTATTATTATTATTAATTGCGTTCAAATTGAATAATTTCTATTTATAGATTTAATGAAATTCATAATAAAAATTATTATTAATATTAAAATCAATAAAAAAATTGATAAAATTGTTTTTTCGTGGTAAAATAATACATTTTTTCATGTTTGCCCAGGTTTTCAGAAACCATTTGCGTCTGGTGCTTCTGCACGAATTTCCAGAGCATTATGGCGAAGTTCTCGGGGCTGTGTTACGCGGCAGCGAATGTCAAAGTCTGTCACTCGATGTGTGGCGTGATTTATTGGGGGCTCTCAGCGGTAGATCCAAATCCGCAGCTCCGACACCTGTCCATAAAGTTAGGGATGAAATACGGAGATACGCAACCGAGCAGAGACTTTTGTCTCGTCAGGAGGTACTCGACACAATTTCCTCTTGTCCTCCATTAATCCAAGATTTTTTTTCTTCTACTCCCTTTCGAATTTTTACGGGGAAATAATTTTATTTTTTTATTCAACAGATGCACGACACCGCGGCACTTTTGAGTCAACACTTCATGAAGGAACGTTTGCAATACGGATTGTACGGTCTCTATCCCAAGTATCGAATTTACAACGAACCGTTGGTCATGTTTTTGGGCATGGTTGGCCACGCACTCGTTGTTCTTACTCTCCAATGTGATAGAGGCTCCCTCGCTGATCAACGTGAGTCGAAAATTTTATCAAATTCCATTATGAAACGTAAAAAATAAAATTAAAATAAACAAAAAATATACAAAAAATAAAATAAAGTAAAAAGTATCAAAAAAATTAAATAAAATATAAAAAATAAATAACGTACGAGATGAAAATTAGATAATAAAATAAAAAATAGGAAATATTATCTCAGTTCCAGTTCGCATTTATCGCACCGTGACTAAAAATGTCTGAATGATTGAATTTCTGATTCTCTTAGTATGCGAACAAATATGGCCAGTGGTGAGTGAAATGTTCGCGCCCTGGATGACGCCGTATTGGACAAGAAATTTGAAGGAACCAACAGCTGCCTGGATTCAACAATTAACGGACGATCGATCTGTCCTTTTGCCATGGATAATTAGCGATGGACCGTGCGCCAACCGAACGGTCGCGATGTTCGTCGAATGCATACGATTCATTGTCGACACGTTGCCCGCCTCGAGCAAGATTCTTTCCTTTGTCTGGCAGTTTTACGTCACGAATTTCGCTCACGCATCCGTCAAGGATCACATATTGAACGTCATCCATGGCAACTTCATGTCTTTGCCCTGGGATAAGTTCAATCCAGGCATCGGCGACGTCGAACTCATGGTCAAAGTCGTTGACCAATATTTACCCGACTGTCATCTTTTCCTTGGCAGCCTCTTCGTCGCCATCGATTGGACCACCTGGATCAATCAATTAATGGCTTCCCAGCCTCTTTCCGTTGCTGCCAAAATGCACGTCTGCCTCTTAAATCTCGTCGTTAAATTGTCCAACGAACCCAACGTCCGCCAAGTACGTATCGACGTCAAAATTGCATTTTTTTCAATTTTTACTTTTGTTTTTTTGTTTTTTTTTTGTGTTCCATGTCTACGGATTTTTTTTGGTTTTTTTTTTACTCATCGACCGATCACCTTGAGGAGATCATTCGGACGTTGGAAAAATAAAATAAAATTTGATCGATGTCGATAAAAAAAGGAATTCATGCCCACGACGTTGTGGAAACTAATTGATTGTCGTTTTGTGTTGAATAATGAAAAAATTTGCGCCTTTTGTTACAGAACGACCGAGCGGTAGAGTCGATCCTCGAGGCGGAGAAATTCGCTTGGCATCTCGTCGACGCAACTGCTTATGATCAAGTTATTAATTGGCACGTTATGAGCTGCGACCCGAGGGTTGTTTTGTTGTGCTGTTCGGAGCAGGCTCATCCCATCGACCTCGCTGTAAATAAGTAAGTAACACTTTCACACCTTTTTTCATACTTCTATTTTATTTTGGACCAAATAAAATATTTCTCAAGCGGCGCAAACGTAACTTCAGCCTGCGCTTGAAATTTAACCCTAGAATTGTAACCTTTTTTTAAAATCTTTTTTATCTATTCTAATAATAATAATTATTATTATTTATTTATAATAATTATTTATAATAATAATTATTATTATTAAAATTTATAAAACAGATAAAAAATAATAATTGTATATTAATAACGGATTATAAATAATTATTATCAAACATAATTAATAATACTAATAATTCTGATTACAAATAATTATTAATAATTGTATTTGAATAATTATATTTATTCAATATTAAATCCATTTAATTTATTACTCCAATTTAGAAAAATTCATATCTCCGGTAAAATTTAACGAAAATAATTCAATTTGGGCTCATTCTTTGTGTTTCTTGATGCCGGATCGCGTGAGCCTGGGGCAATTTTGTTTGAGGGCAAAAAATTAGACAAAAATGCGGTGAAACGATAAAAAACGGGAGAACGAAGAGAGGAAGTGACCGTTCTAGGGTTAATAAGTTTTCAATTGTTTGTTTGTTATAGTCTGCTCAAGGTGGTCGCCGCTTACGACCCAACCGTAACTCATTATCATCCGACGACTCTGAAAAAACGGCAGATGTATGTGAGATCGTGGCTCAAATTGCTCATCAATTGTACGACCCGCTACAAAGCTTTGCTCTCGAGCAATACGAAAGCTTTTACAAACGCCTTATCACGAATGCTCGACGACATGGAAATCGTACTCACAAGCAGTAAGTCCATTCACAGACTTCAATCTTACGACTTAATATAATTTTGGAGTTTGCATCGTTGCAACGCAACGGAATTAATTAATTACTTATATTTGTTGGGAAGCAGAGCCAAAAATAAAACTGCAGTGTCGGTCTCCGACAAACCATTTGCAAATAAAAAATCGAAGGTCAAAAAAATATTGAGGCGATTCGAAAAAATATAAAAAATTGTGAATCGATGAAATAATTTTGATCGATCGTCAATCGTGCTTCACAATTACGAGGAATAATAAATGATCGCAACGTTTGTAGCTGTTTCGGAAGGTCAACAAGCCCTGGAAGCTGGTTTACTCATAAGCGAACTACTCCACACTGTGAATGCGAGCAATTTTCTCGTTGAGCATCTCCGAACGAGCTGGGCTGGTTGGCTATCCGAAAAAACTGCTTCCTCCAGTCCTGTCCTTCTGGGGATACTTCGAGTTGTTGGAATCGCTGCTATATCGCCCGCTACCCTGGGACAACTTTTGGAAGCTGCTCTAGAAGCGTTCTTCAAACACAGTGGTAAGAAAATTATTCCCGACGTGACAACGAGATTATATTTCGTGGTAGGAAAGATTTTATTTCAACGAACGGAAAATTTGCATTACAAATAATTATCGATCTTTGTCAGACGTAGCAGGATTCTAAACGTGAGTCAGTTTTTTTTTCTACCTATTCCGGTAATTCAGGGTCATAGAGACCCCAATTTTGAAAAATTCATATCTTCGGTACAATTTAACGAAACGACTTCAACTTGGGCTCGTTCTTTTCGGTTTTGATGCAGGATCACGTGAGCCTGGGGCATTTTTCCGCAAAGTCCCTAATTTATTTATTAAAAATTATTTAAAATATTTTACGTCAATAAAATTGAAATTATTTAAAGAAATATTACGTAAGCAATGAAATAATAACATTTGGGGGCTTTATGTTGCTGGTAAAGTTACCGATCAGGTCGAGCCGACGTGGACAAACGTCCTGGGGATCATTCAGCCCGTTGCTCCTCGCCAGCCACCCGTCGAAGGAGTCCTCGTCGCTGAAGGCCGGATTCTAGCGCTCTATGCTCTGCTCTTGAAGAGATTGCCTTCTTGCCGAGATATACGCGAAGAAGGAATGCTCCTGGTTAATTTGGTCGATTGGATCGCTGCCATAAAACCGATGTAAGTCAAAATTTTGTCCGTTTTTTATCAAAAATTCAACTTTCGTCCTTTTTCCTATTAAAAATTAAAATTTCGTCCTTTTTTCGTCAAAAATTAAAATTCATCCCTCTTTTCTATTGTAAATTTATATTTCTTCTTTTTTTCTATTAAAAATTGAAATTCCGTCCTTTTTTCTCATTAACGTTGAAATGTCGTCCTTTTTTTTTTATTAAAAGTCAAAATTTCGATCTTTTTTTTGTAAAAAAATAAAATTTGTCCCTCTTTTCTATTAAAAATAAAAATTTCGTCCTTTTTCTTATTAAAAATGAAACTTTCGATCTTTTTTTCGTAAAAAATTTGAATTCGTCCCTTTTTTTTATTAAAAATTCAAATTTGGTCCTTGTTTGACTGAACCTCTCCTTTTCCAGGGATGCCATTGAGGAAAAGTTGCCGCTCTTGTGGGCCAAAACGTTCGAGCTCGTGTACAGACAATGTCAATACAGCGAAAATACGGTCATCGCTGCCCGCGCCCTCAAAAAATTTGCGCGGGCCCTTTTGATGATCGCCGACGAAGCCGGTCAGGGTTGGGGAATCCTGGGCGCGATTGGCCTACGAAAAGCTTCTCCGCTCACCATAAAGTACTGTTTCCCTCTTTTTCTATCGAAATCTTTTTTTTATTTTACGGATATTCGTTCCTGATTGTATTTTTGGAATTTTTGCGATCTTTTTATTTTTATTTGCAGAAATTTAATTTCGAGAGCCTTAATTCTTGTTGGCGAAAATTTTGCTATTTTTTCAATTTTGTTTGCGATTCTTTTGGGACTTTTTTTCAGTTTGCGAAAATTTTTCGATTTTTTAAACTTTTGTATGCGAAAATTTTTCGTCCCGATGCGAAAAATCGTTGTCATTCTTTTTTTAATTTTAGATGTCGATTTTTATGTCGCGCTCTTGGGGTTTACGCGCTCGCTCAACTGCCCGAATCGAAATCCGAGCAACAATTGATTCGCTTCACTCCTCACTCTCCGGGAGTGACACCTGCCAGGACGAACGACGCGGACGTCATGGAAATACGGCCTAGTTTAGAAGCAATAAAAGGAATGCAGGGCCTCGAGTCGCTCGTGGCGAACAAACAGTACGCCGAATTGAAAACCGACGTCGAACAAGCCATCAGAACGATCAAGGACTCGGGAAATTCTCTACACAACGCTGTCGCCATAACCGGATTCATCGCTACTGAACTTTACACTCGAAGATTTTTGCACTTACTGGTTGATCACTGAAAATTCTCTGCGCACGTCAACACATTTATTTAGACGGAAAAATTAACCGGAATTTAAGATTTCTCAGATCTTTCGTGCCTCGTCCATTTCGACCTTGCAAAACCATCGTGTCCACTAAAAAAAATTTCATCCCAAAAATCCTATTGAAATTTGCTTCGTTGAAATGCAACGAAATTTTTTTGAAAATTATTTATAATTGTTAATAGGCCCTAATAATAATAATAATAATAATTAAAAAATTTTTTTTTTTAATAAATTTTAAATTTGAATAATAATCATCAATAACAATAATAATGATTAGTAATTATAATTGTTATTGTTAATAATCATTATTATTATTCTTATTGATGATTATTATTTAAATTTAAAATTCATTCAAAATTTAAAATTTAATTGAAAAATAAATGGTTATAAATTTTATTATATTCATTTAAAATTAATTCGATCGATTTTTTCAATCGATTTATTTTTGATTGAGGGAAGAAAGTTTTTTTTTTCGTCCATTCGGAGTTGATGGTTGGAAATCGAATTTTTGCCCACTTTCGAGTTGAATTAATCGAACGATTTGGGTCGAATTGAAAATTTTGGAAAATTACGTTCTCAGGAATTTCCTGAAGTGAAAATCGTTTTTTTTTTTATTGGGGAACGTCGGACTAGGTGCCATGATCTGAGCGAAGGATTTGCTTCTAAATTTCTCTAGTCACCGAGTGAGAATTTTTATTATTTCCGGTAGTAAATCTGGGTTAGTAAACCCTGTATCGCTTTGCCGCACGCACTCGTTCGCCGAAACTCTCGCTTGTAAGAATCAACGAATTTAGATGGTGAATCATTGATTGACCGAGGACAGGACAAGCTCTCCGTGAAAATATTTAGAGCAAAACATCCGCGTGGTCCTATCTTTTCGATTATTCGAATTATCGATTATCTTGGCTTGGGCTGTGATATTTTTTATTTTTATTTGGATGTTTATAGGTCTGCACGCTCGCGCGACTCTTCGAAACGCTGTATTTAATATTTTAATTAATATATATACAAAATAAAAAACGGTTATCAATTGGTTGTGGACCGACTATCGTGTAAACCATTGTTGAAAGAAATATAATTCAATCTCTATGACAAAAAAATATATATACATATATTTCTTGTGCTCAATGACGTAATGTTGTTTGAAAATTGAATTTTTTTTTTCCAGAACGTTGTTGGCTCAGGAAAAGTTTTAATTTGTCGGGAATTTCCTGAGGAGCGCGATTGAATTTAACGCAAAAACGATATTGATTATTCCTTCGATCGGGTGGAGGGATTTAAATCAATTTTTCCCTCCGATCTCTCGTTTTTTTATCGTTTCACCGCATTTTATACCAATTGTTTTTATTGAGCAAAATTGCTCCAGGGTCACGCATTCTTGCATTGAAAATCAGAAAAAATGAGCTCAAGTTGAACCTTTCTCATTATTTTCATTTCTATTTTATTTTTTATTGAATTTATCAATTTTCGATATATATTTACGTTAATATTGATATAGATTCATTCAAATTTATCTACTTAATTTTAGTAAAGATATTTTCCATTATTCGTTAAATTTGACCGGAGATATGAATTTTTCAAAATTGGGGTCATTTTGACCCCAGGTTTCCAGAATAGGAAAAAAAAAGTCGATAATATTCATTTTTAATGGAGCACTAACCCAGTTTACGTGGAATGAATTCGTAGTTGAAAAAAAACGAAGTTTTTTGTGATTCTTTCGGGGCAATCGTGAGTTTCGAATGTTTCGAGAAATGGCCGCTAGGAGGAAACTCATGGACTGCTTACCAAAATGTGATAGACGCACGTTTGAACATTGTTTGACCTCAATAGAAAGTTGGAACTGGAACACACGGCTTTCCTGACCTCTCTTGGCCACCCGAAGGAGGTCAGGACTCCGATGTTCTAGTTCGAACAGCAGATGGAGGTCAACGTCTTTCTGTATCTATGTTAACAGCGTGTCGCTCTGGACCATGACTCGATCGACCTCAATGTCGAAAAAATGTGTTAGGAAAAAGGTATATGTGCTCAGTCACCGTGGTCGATCTGTACAATTGTTTATTACACGAAGAGAAAAGAAAACACACACATATACATTTATAATAAAATCTATTAAGGTTACGCGACTAATTGAGCGTGGAAAAATATTCTTCAGAGAGATCACGACCTCTTCAGTGCATTCTCACTATTTTTGGGGATTACGATCCCAATGAAATTCATGGCATTCAAGCCTCGAACGGTAACCCGGGGTCAAAATGACCCCGAGCGACTTTAAATCTATTTCTCTCTTCGTTCTCCCGTTTTTTATGGTTTTAGCGCATTTCGTGTAAATTGAAAATGAATCGAGATCAAAATTCGCCGAAAAGCGGAAACTTTGGGTCCCAGGAACCCGAGTCGATTTTCTCAGATTGTTTTCCGTTTTCTATCGTTATTCCGCATTTCGTATGAATTGATCGTTTGTTGGCTAAATTGAAAATCGATAAAAATCAAGTTCTCGCGTGAAGTGGAGACATAGGGTCTCAGGGACCCGAGTCCATCTTGGCAGATTCTTTTTCGTTCTCCCGTTTTTTATCGCTTGATCGCGTTTCGTATAAATTGTTTGTTGTAAAAATTGAAAATAGATAAAGATCACGATCTGGCGGAGAGCGGAGACTTTGGGTCCCAGGGACCCGATTCGGTATTGGCAGATTGAGCGGCCGAATTAATGAGCAACTCGGAAGCTTCGTCCAGTGGGAATTCCTCGAGACGACAGCGGAATTCGTCCTCGAAGGAGCTCCGGAAAATGGGGATTACGTCGTCGATGGTGACCCGGGCACGAATTTCTTGGCTGATGCTCGTGACGCTTTTTCCCACGATGCCACACGGTACGATGTGATCGTACCAGCTCAGATCTGTGTTGCAGTTGAGAGCTAATCCGTGGGTCGTGACGTAACGACTGGCGTGAATCCCGATCGCGCAGATTTTTCGATTTTCTACCCAAACCCCCGTGTCCTCGCTGGTTCCGGCTTTAATACCGAATTCTGCGCAAACGCGGATGGTCAGTCGCTCGATCTGGCAAACATAGCGACGCACGCGGGCCCCGAAAGACTTGAGATTGATTATCGGGTACGCGACTAATTGGCCGGGCCCGTGGAACGTGATCAAACCGCCGCGATTAGTTCTGCAAAAATCGGCGCCGAGTCGCCGAAGTTTCGTTTCCGTTTCTGGTTCGTAAGCCTTGTCCCGAATCCCGACCGTGTAGACCGGCTCGTGCTCCACGAGGACCAAAGTGTCGGCAACTCTCGCGTCTCCTCCTCCTCCTCCTCCAGACCCAGACGTTTCCTTATTCTTGTGTCGCGCCGCCAAAGCTTTTTGCAGGCCCAGAGCAGTCCCGTAATCCAGACGACCTGCTCGCAAAACTCTCACTACCTTTTCCTTGCACATCGCAACGTTTTCTCTCTAAACTTGTCAACTTATCGAGAAATTGGGCATCGCGACGAGGCACTCGTCTCTCCTCGAGGGTTAACTGGTCGTTCCTGATTTTAGATGGAGATACACCAACAGGGAGACCTGGAACGAAACAGAAACAGAGAATTACGTCTCATGAGGCGAAAATCGGCATTTTTTCGGTCCCGGACATTCGATACCGTGTCGAAACACAAATTTACTTATTTCATTATCAAACGGAAGATGATTAGAGATTTACCACTGTCGAGTACACACTGGGTCAATTTGACCCGAAAATTTTTTTACGTATCGTTCGGCATGTGTCGTTTCCGTCAAAAAAATGTGTCCAGGGCCATAAAATGTAAATAATTTGTAACAAAAACACGAGAAATGCATATTTGTCGATTTAAAATAGGCTTCGGGTCGGAATGACCCAACATGCACTTCTGGGCGTGCGAAGGGTTGAGACAATTGTGCTCACATAAGCATCGGTCGCTGCATAAGTTTTTTGCGCCTCGCTGAGAGGAAACTTGTGCCAACTTCCCTTCCTTATTGAATTTGGTTTTGCTAAACTTTTTTTCAACTGCAGAAGAAAAATGAAGAATTATTAGAAAAAAGAAATTTATTGCTTTTTTTTTTGTTTAATAATTATCGTTTTTGTCATGTTACAGAAAAAAGTGGCTCTACTGACCAGAAGACCCGTCAGACTCGCCAAGCTCCACCGCTCTTTGGTGTTGTTTATTTCATTCATCAATTTTCCGCACTCTACGCAATTTTGCTCCACTATTTGCTGGGTCGGCAAGTCAGGAAAATCTCTGCCGAGCTTCCTGACGTCTCTGCACATAAAAAAAATGAGGAAACTCCCTGGTCAGTCGTTAATTCAATAATCAAATTTCTGTTCCTTGAGAAAGTCAACTTTTAGCAGTTGGAACAGATTTTTACTGTCACCATCGATTTTTTTGGTCCTTCAGCCATAACAATGGCTGCGTCTCATTTTTTAGAATTTTCATTCAATTAATTACTTAATTATTAGTTATTCAATTTTTTTCGCATGTGAAAAATAAGGAAATGTTCAATTAAATGATTGCCATGGATTCACCGTGGTCAAATTATGAAAAATTATTTGCTTAATCACCACCAGTCTCTAACGAGACTTTTGATGTCAGTGTCAATTTCCATTGATTCGCTAAACTCTGGCTCATAACTGAATTAATCGTTGAGGATTCTTATGTTTTAGGTTAATTTTTTATCGATTTTTTAATCTTAATTTTTGGTGAACTTTAATTGTCACTTGTCACGACTTGGAATTGTTGTGTTTTCTTGAGTTTCGGGTGTTGGAATGTATCGAGGATATGTAATAATCGATCGAGTACTTACTGAACCACATTGACACCGACGAGCTTGACCTTTGGATGAGAGAGAAGGAGACTGAAAGCAGCTGGCAGTTTGGCGATATAATAAAGGTGAAAAAGGTGACAAGTTCTGGGCGATATACAAAGTTGAGCAAGAGCTGTTTTGTTGGTCAGAGTATTATTGGTGGCTTGAGAATAAATGACAGGCCATTCGAGATCGAAGCCAATTGGTACGGAGGTTTCGTTCGATTTGTCAATTCTACGACTGGAAAAAAGTGAGGTTAGGTGCGTTATCGTTGCTGGGGACCCCGCGAAAGCGAGTGAGATCGTCGCCACTCAAATAAAATCTCCCTCTTTATTTATATCTTCGTGTACATGTGTGCAAACGTGTAGATAATAAATATTACATAATTTCGTCGCAGATCATCGCGCAACCCTCGAAGCTACTCTGGATATATGTTCTCCCCTGAAATTCGATGACCGGCAAAGAATTCTGCGGCTTGTTTTCGTCCGTTGATCCTGCGGAATTGTTTTTTTTCTTCCATCTTCGTTGGAATTTTTTTTCTGCTTCTTTAGGCTCGAACGACATAGTCGCGCGTCAAGATTTTGTAAACTCGGGATTTTTTAATTTTTTTCAAATTTTTATTCCACACTGTCGAGAAATTTAGAACATGCACACTTTTATTTATATATTTTTACACACGAGCGTCCTTTTAACCGTTACACTGTTGCGCTATATGTATGTATGGCCACCAGCTGTTCAACACACACCATCAAGTTATACGAACGGAACTTTCTTTCGAGATCGCGCGCCTTTTTCATCTCGCAGTTTTGACGCGCTTTCACGAAACTTGCGCGCCTTCGATTGCGCCAATATTTTCCCTCGTTATTTACGAAGGATTGTTTGCTTGTTTTGCATACCGTGCCAAGTAACACGGAAATTTTCAGGCAGGAAAAAACACGAAAACCTGCTCCACACAGTCGCGCGCTGCGAAAGCCAAAAGAGCGGGAAAATGGCGAGACAATCGTTGGCAAAAGTTATGCTTGAGGTACTGTCGAAAAGGAAAATAAAACTGCCCGAGCTTGAGTTCTGTTTTTACGACCGGAAAACGATATAATTGTGATCGACTCGGTTATTTTTATTGCCATTATGATTTTTGCCTCATATCGTGAAATAAAATTCTGCAGCATTTTGATTTTTTCATCTTTCTCGATTTTTGAATGCAGCTGTAGATCGCGCGTACATCCTCGTGCAAAAGTGAAAGGTGTTTACACGTGACACATACTCATAAAGTATGAAAGTCGTGAAGACGTACTGCGCGGCAACGTCTTTTTTGCAATTTGCTATTTTTTGCATTTAACGCTAACAAGACCAGCGGGTAGAACGACGTCTCAAACTTTTATCGACCCATCGCTCGAAAAAATATTTATGACTCAAGTAACAAATACTCATCCACTTCCAAGTGTTATATACTTTTTCTCGAATGACATTGACCACATTGACAGTTTTGATAAGCGTAACTATTAGGTTAAATGGGTGGGTTTAGACATTTGTGTGACAGATTCACTCGCGTGTGTGTTGAATATTGTGCGCTCTCTTGTAATAGCCTCAAAATAAAATTCAAATTTGAAATTGAAAATAAAATTTAAATTTGAAATTAAAAATCAAATTTCAAACTGAATTACGATGTGAATTAAAAATTTGAATTTGAATTTGAATTCAAAATTCAAAATTGAAATAAAACAAAAAATTTGAAATTAAATAAAAATTCAAAATTAAATAACATTTAAATTAAAAATTAAAAATCGAATGTCTCCGTGTCCGAAGTTGTGTGTGCTTTTTTTTTACGCTTAAAAAACGCAGGTATAAAAAAACTTTACCTTCACCGTGAAACGCGATTTTTCTGACGTTAATTTTTCGTTGATATCGATGTACGCGATCGATTGAGGTTGATATCGATCAAGCTTTTGACGTGGGAAATAAATGGACGGTCGTGAACGCATCCGCGCATGCTTTTCTCCGAGTCAATCGGAACATTACATTGTTTCGTCATCATCGAACGTGCATACACGCGGGACACATGGGTTTTTATTGTTCGATGGTGCGCGGCGGACAAGCGAAGCGGAATATATGATGATATTTATTAGTGACGGTGGTGTATTATGGGTCAAGTTTGCGCCGGGTAGAAAGTACTGAAAGTACAAGCGACCGCGGGGCACTGATATGCGCGGGGGGCGAGGGAATCTGTGTATTATACACATGCATGGAATATTCTACGCGAAACCGATCAACGACTAAAAAGGTTCGTATCGAAAAATCATTCACTCATATTTGCCTCCAGTATTTTTTCAAATGATTTTCCGAAAAAACCTTTAATCGATTTTCTTTCTTGACCTCGAAAATAGAATAAATGACCTTGAACGCGGAAAATAATTCGTCAATCTTCTTCGCGACGTAGAAAATTAAAGACTTGAGAATATTTTTAGGATAAAATTTATTCCATTTTTTATGATTGGCATTCTGGTGTAATGAATAAAGGAAATAATAGTTTTTCTAATGGTCGACTCGTTGTGGAAGGCCCCATGTAAATCTTATGTTCGAGATTAGACATTTCACTTTCTCGCAGCCATCTCGCTATCGTTGCTCATGCACGAGTGCGCTGTCTTGTAACTGTACGATCACGAATTTAGTCGATATATAATATGAAAAGTATAGGCTACACATTTGTACACAAGGAATGCGCATCGGAGGAGAGAATTTGGCTAAAAAGCTGCGCGTCAGCCGGAAGCGCTATCTAGAGGAGAAGCGACGAGATATCCGAAAATTGAACAACGACCGCACGTAAAAAGTCACGTGTTTCCATTTGCAATTCCTTGTCCAATTTGCGGCTATTCGGATCGTGAAAACGCGACGAGGGAATTGAGATTGTTATTGAAATTGATCGTAGACTTATCTGACCTAGAATCAAAAAATTTCTTCACTCTCTCGGTCGATTTACGCTCGCGAGGTCTTTCAAGTACGAAAGATCGAACGAAAAGAAAACGGGTGAAAATAAATATTCAAAAAAAAAAGGGTAAAAAAACGATCCCTCGACACCGTGATAAAATTTCACTTTCCATCATTAATTACCATCCAACGATAACGTCAAAAATATATAACCTTGAAAACGATACCGCAAATTTATCGATATTTAATAAACGATTAGAAATTTTGTTTTTTGTCATTTATTTCGTCAACCGAATCCTCTCCCTCTCCCTGTCCCCTCAGATAATAGAAGATGCGAGCAGACGATATGTGAGAGAGTGCGAATTGATATATCCGAGTGGATGATGGGAATAATTCGTCAATAACACTTTCCAAGTTGAGTTCGTCGTGAGCGGGCGCGAGAGTAAGAGAAGGTGTTTGACGCGGCGTTTGGATTAGGAATGGACGAACAGTCGTCGTCCGAGACTGAGGCCGGCGAGATCGTGGACGACTCATCGCGACCGTTGCATATCCTCAACGATATCCAGTGACATGTGTATCAAAATCTAAATAATATAATATTTGTGAACCGGAAAAGCCTCAAAATAAACAAAAAAAAAGAAAAAGAAAGGAAATAGATCGACATGAAATGCGAAAAGATTGAAAATTGATAATTTTTATCGCCCATTTTCGGTTTCAACTGAGTCAAAGTTTTTCCTCGTCGTGGATAATGTGTCCGGGAATTTCGGGGTTATCGATATTTTCCGAGCTGTCAAAGCGGCTGCGAGTATCGTGTCCATCTCGACCCGATTCGCCATCGACGCTAATCTAACAATTGCATTAATTATAAAAAATAAAAATAAATAAAATATAAGAATAGGAGAGAAATATGTGGCGAGGTGCTCATCACCCTATGCCACGTTCTGCCCTCTCATTATTCTCTGCAATGCTTCTTCTGCTTATTTGTGCCGACTCAATGACCAACGCGAACGATTATCGCGGGATCAACGACAAAGGAATCGGTACGTTGTTTTTTTTTCTCTGTTCATGAGACTAAGAATCTTCCTGACACTTTATCATTCCATGCGAAAAATCGCTTTCGAGTTAGCTTTCTTTAGGTTTTTTTTTATGTACCTCTGCCCTCCATCTTGTCATTTCGATCCATCGATTTTTGGCGGGAAAAGCTAAAATGATGTCTCCTCGACTTTAGAGGTCATCGGTAACTCCGGCAATTGTGGGTTCTTTTCAAAATTCGGTCCAAAAATACCATCTGCTGGAAATTTCATCAAAATTTACACTTTTTTTCAACTTTTCGTGCAGCATCCGCTGCGAGACTTTTTGAACGCTTTGCCAATAAATATTTGTACGTTAATGACATATTTTTCGCAATAAATAATAAATTTTGAGTACGCACATCCTATAAGTGCATATTCGGGTCAATTTGACCCGAGGCGTTTTTCAAATCGTCCTCATTCGGTGAATAAGCATTTTTGTTTTTTAAAGGGACTCTTTTCCTAATAAATTATCGATTTTTTATGGCGCTAGATTTTTCTTTTGGCAAAACGAAAATTAACCCAAATTTGCATCCACGAAAACTTTGAGCTGATTTTCAAAATCTATTTCTTTCGAATTTGACAATTTTTTTCCCAAAAATTTCGTACTTTTTGATTTTTTAACATTACAAATTTTGCTTATTTTGATTTCGCGATCCGATCCCCCTAAGTGTCAATGGCAGGGTCAAAATGACCCAGTGTCTACTCCAAGGGTAAATTTGACCTTCCGGGCTAATCGAGTCAAGAATCGAATCGATGGGGTTTGCGATAATACATTTTGCCGATCGCGATCCGACCCCCTTAAGTGTCATTAAATCGCTGGTAGAAAAATATCGGGGTCAGAATGACCCAGTGTGTACTCCAAGGGTAAATTTGACCTTCCGGGCTAATCGAATAAAAAAATCGATGGGGTTTGTGATAATAAATTAATCCGATCGCGATCCAACCCCCTTAAGTGTCAATGAGTCGGTAACCGAAAAATATCGGGGTCAAAATGACCCAGTGTGTATGCCAAGGGTAAAACTAACCTTCCGAGCTAATCGAGTCAAAAAATCGATGGGATTTGCGATAATACATTTTTCCGATGGCGATAGATTGCGGTCGCGCTGCCAAGAACCAGAGACAACCTCGGAGTTATAGCGCCGACGCGGTAGTCAAAGATCAGCATCCGAATAATCACCGAGAAAACGTGCACGAAAGCAGAGCCCAAAATCCAACAATGGACTCGCACAATACAAAAATGACGGGAAGAATATTCAACGGGAAACCCAGCAAGAGAGGATCTTGGCCATGGCAAGTATCGCTTCAGCTTTTGCACCCAAAACTCGGCTTCATCGGCCACTGGTGCGGAGGAGTTCTCATCGAGTCTACATGGATATTAACTGCTGCCCATTGCATACACAAGTCAGTATTAATATTCACTCGAAACCCGCGTCTTTTTTTTTTCCTAGAATAGTTCGTCATTTTTTTGAACCGATAACGGCGCCGTTATTGAAATTTGAAAATTTTTGAAATTTCTTGAAAAAGAATTTTTTTTGTTTTTTATTTTAATTCTTCCAAGTGTATCGAATTTTGGCAAAACGTCCCGCTGTTTCCGGCAGTCTAGAATTTTTTTTTTTTAATTCCGAATATTTAGGGGATTGCGGATCAGAAATTTTTTTTTTTTTTCGTTCCTTCCAACAGGGTACGGATTTTGTTCATTTTTTTCTCTAAAATCGAATCGAATTTGAGAAAGTATGAACTTGCCGACGTGTACAGTAATTTAACCTTAAAATCTGGGATCAAAAACGACCTCCGACAATTTTAAATCCCTTCCTCCCTTCGTTCTCCCATTTCTTATCGTCTTACCGAATTTTTTACTAATTTTGTGACTTGAACCGAAATTGCCCCAGGCTCACGTGATCTTGCATTAAAAAACGAAAAGAATGAGCCCAAGTTTCATTCTTTTCGTTAAATTTTACCGGAGATGTGAATTTTTCAAAATTGGGGTCATTTTGACCCCGGACTACCAGAGTTGAGGTTCTGGGATTATTTGAAAATCATTATTATTAGTATTTTATTTTTTAATCGAGGACATTTGGAAATTTAGCCATTTTTTTATCCAAAATTACGATTTCACGTTTTTATTTTTGATTTTAACGATTGCTTTGCAATTTCAATTGAATTTTGGTTTTCGTGTTGTGTTGGTCCTTCGTTGCGACGATCCAACGAGCGCAGCGATCTCTTCAATCTGCCTATCGGAGCTCTTTGGACGGCGGTACTCGGTGAATGGCAGTTGGAATCGGGACAACGTGGCTCGGCTCGGATCCCCATCGAACGAGTCATTATTCACGAGAGATTCAATAACTATGTCCACGATATTGGTGAGCACAAGAATGAGCCCAAGTCGAACCGCTTTTCGTTAAATTTTACCGGAGAAATGAATTTTTCAAAATTGGGGTCTATATGATCCCAAGATGCCGAAATGGGTAAAAAAAGGGTTGCTGTTAGAGGGTTAGAAAAATTGACCATTTTGTGTGTTTTATTGAAAGGTCAATGATAAATTAATTGTGTGGGATTTGCAGCGTTGATGAAGCTGAGCAGAGCGGCACCGTTATCGAAGTTAATCCGAACGATTTGCTTGCCCGAAGCAATAAACAGCACTAACAACGACGATGATAAAACGATCAACAAGGAGGAATGCATCGCTTCGGGCTGGGGTCGTTCCGGACCATCGCCGTCTCTCTCGAACGCTCTCCTCGAGGCGAGTGTACCGATACTCAATCTTGAGGATTGTCAACGTGCCTATGGCAAGGGCGTACCCATTGGTCCAGGACATTTGTGTGCTGGACACACCGACGGATCTTCCGGAAGTTGCGTGGTACGATTTTTTCGACTTACAACTCGATTCACGTTTTTACGTCCATTCTTTTTTCTTGATCAAATTTTTTTTTAATTTTTAACATTTCCTAATCACATTTTGACCCTGAAAATTATCCATTTTTTTTCATCCATTCGCCAAAGAAGGTACGACCTTTTGGTTTGTCATTCCGAATGGAAATTCCAGTCCCGATTTATTTTTTCGCATCCCATTTTCACGATTCATGAGCTCCGCCTTCGTGGAAGTTTCATCGAACGCGATTAGTCATCGTTTTCGAGCGAAAAACTTGCCGAGCACGTTTTTCGTCCTAGCGATTTGTTTTCAATCCATATCGAGGGCGAACGAGTCTCGAAATAGTTGCTGAGGGTAGGATCGTTTTTAGGGCGATTCCGGAGGACCTTTACAATGTCGCAGGCGCAGCGACGGAGTGTGGCAACTCGCGGGCGTAACTTCTTTCGGATCGGGATGTGCGAAGCCTGGCTTTCCGGATGTTTATACAAGGTTACGATATTATCTCGATTGGATCAGAACCACCATCGCCACGGCCTCAGATTTTGATATGTATACTCCGTAACGTGTATTTCCGCTTCGAAATGTAAATTATTCTAATAAAATGTACAAACAACCATTAGCCCTTAATTATTACTACGTCTCGATTTTTTTTTTTCAAATGACCAAGAAGCCCCTTGAGTTTGCTGTATGATTCGCAGTGTGCAGCTCAACTTCGCTATGTTTTATAAAGGATAAAGTAATAAACAGCACGAAATCAATTTTTGACACGCGGAGTAAAAAATTCTTTCAGCGCCACCATCGGCGAAGAATTCGCGCTCCGCGAGTCGAATCAGGATCGGCAACCTAAATTCCGTCCGAAAATATTGAACAGTTGTTGGTAAAACAGAGTTTTAAACTCGAAATTGTTTACTTTTTGGATTTCTATTATTAATTCTACGCGGTCTACGTAATTTTGCCGCATTCGGAGAAATTTCACAAACTATAGATACATATATATGTGTATTTAATATTTAGATTATTTAGGCTCGGCCTGCTCCGGATGTGCTAACGTGTGTGCGTGTCATTTTTGGCTCAGAGGCTTTATTTTAGTGAATCGGCATGGACACGTTGCCTGAATACGCGGAGATAGATAAACGGAAGACATGAAAGATAAATATCGATCAATACATGTAGCGCGAATTCTGAGAATAGAGACTACATCCCTGAACGGAAATTCTCTTATGTATATATAGATATAAACAAATCGTCAAGCAGCAGACTCGCACGGTAAAGGAGTGGGGATAGGTCGCATGGCGCCCGGGTTGCCGGGCGGTCGCGAAATAGCGAGAGCGTCAAATTCACGATCAAAATTCTCTCGTTTTCGACCGCGCGTTCTCGAAGAATATTACGAGTGCATTATTGAGCGAGGAATTGAATTTCTTTGGTAAAAAGCCGGAGATCGATGAAATCGCTTTTTTTCTAATTTTTATACAAAAAGCTGTATACACACGTCAATGATTTTTATTTTATTCGGTAATTTTTGCGGAATTCTATTAATACACGAAACATCGAGAGCTTGAAATTGGCAAAAACTCCGGGTATAGCGTCGTATCATCAGGATAATTAATTGAAAGAATCCGTTGCAGGTTTGGGATTGTCGTGAGCGTGGCGGGTGAAAAAAAGAAGTGAGCGCGGTGAAGTTGCGGCGGAAGAGCGGAAAAAGCAGCGTGCAAGAGTGTGCATGTGTGATGTTGATATTCGGGCGGCGCGTAGTGGTGACGAGAGGTACTTTCACGCGCAGCCAAGGAAAGTGAGAGGGGTGTATTTGTTGTAAAGTGTATTTGAGGAGAGTGCAAAAAACGTAGTCAACCGGATGTCTCCCTTTAAGCAATAATCCAGACTCAATCCAGACGAGCGTTTAGCTAAGATTGTTATTACTTTGTTTCGTTAATTCGCTCGGTACGCTATTTTTCGGAGAGTTATCGATAAATGAACCGCGCCTTTCCTGTTCGCGCTATTCGGGTGTCATCCCCCGTTACAGTGCACAAATTCGAGACGCGATATTCCGCAGTGGCTACGTTCGTTGAATCGTTTTACTGAATTAAACAATATCCCCAATTTAATACGTTTATTCGGGACAGTTACTTGGCGCGAGCGTGTGTACAAAGCAAAGATCCTCGATCTGTGTGTTATTTTTGCAAGTTCGTGTGTGCTTGTGTATGCGTCGACTAATGGAACGAAAATCGTCGAGTGTTCTATGAATATCCAAATATATACAGAGAAATAATGCGTTTGAACGCTTTTTTTGACACGATCGCGCACACACAGACGTGCTATGTGTGATATCCTTTTTGAGTAGCCGGAAAGCAACTCGATCGAACGACCCATTTTTCCTGCTCCGAGTTGATATTCATCATTCAATTTTCCACACTGGACCGTACATGGACTTGTCATGAAATGTGAGTTGATTCGCTTTGTAAAAACATTACGCTCTCCGATTTCTATATATAGCCGCTTTCTGCTCGGAACCGTAAACATATATTCACATCTTCGCGTCTTCTAGGTCCGTATAGATATATACAAAAATATCGTAGTGCCTTATTCTCGTTCCACACACATTGAAGCACAAATTCGTCAATTATTATCTCTGTCGATCGAAATATTTCGACCTCTCGATCGCGATAAATTCATTCTCGTAAATATGTTTTTATTTTCCTTCGTTTATTGACTTTTTACTTGATTCAAAATGCAATCCATGTCTCTGTCAGAATTCCATGAAAATGACTCCTCAAAATTTGTTTACCAGGAAAAAAAATACTTATTTCAGAAATCTGACGTTTCGTCATTTCTCAATTTTTCCAAATTTTGTATTTCGTCACTGAACATTAAAAATGCTTGAATTTCTACCCTCAAAAGTTATGAACCTTTGAATGTTTCAAATATTTCTTAATATTGATCATTTTAACATTTCCTCACTCCGTCTTGCAATTGACTTTCGGCTGTCAAAAAAATTACAGCAACTCGTCAATTTTTATCGCAAGACTCAACCTTTTCTTCTAGAAATTCTAAAACATGCCAGTGTCCCATTTACTTAACGTGGGGACACGAAAAATTCGTTTTTCCAGAAGTTTTATTGACCAAATGCAACGGAATCGTTATTTCCATTCCACAAGAGTAAAAAATCAGTTTTTATGCCAAAAAAACTGATGCCTCAGAATTATTCTCGTGGCCTTTCGACGATGCCAATTCCAACGGCTCGGAAACTCAGTCATTCTGTAATTACCAAAAAACGCCCATTGACTAATGTCTGTTTTTTTTTATTTTTCCTTAGCAAATTTTAGCGGTTCCTCTTTTTTGCCGGGGGAAATAAAATTTTGAAGAAATCTTCGTGAAAGTGACTGCGTGAGAATGATGTCGATGAAGCAAGAGAACAAACGTTTGAGCGGAGAGAGTATGGCGACGGGTCCGGTGATCCGAGTAGGCCCGATAATAAATCCGACGACCAACGAGACGATATCCATTGTGATTCCTTTATCGGCGTCCGGTCAACTGTCCGGATTGCCGAGTCGGATAATAACGGAGAGAACGATCTCGGGAAAGGACACGGTGGAGACGAGGATCGAGGAAGTGACGGGGACGATTATCGAGGAGCGGGATGGGAAGATGGACCGAACGAGGGCGATAATGTCTCATCCGGGAGGGCAAGAATCTTTGATGCTCGCGGCCTCTTCGCCGGTCGAAGTAGCTAGAGGGAAAGAAAAATTGTTGCCGTCGGCGTCGTCGAGCATTTCTCAGACTCGCGCGGACAAAACTAAAGGTTGTCCATTCCCGACTTGCTCTCGTTATCGTCGGGCCTTCTCCCGAGCTCACGACCTCAAGCGCCACATCGCTCGACACGAAACCCGCAAGGAACGGCTCGTGGAAACCTCCAGAAATGACATTTGCACTTGCGCTCAATGCGGCGAGACTTTTCTCAATGAAACTATTCTCCAGAGACACGAACGCACTCACAGCAAACAACCGGACAACCCGGGCTTTCCTCTTGTTCTCGGCACTGGCTCCTCGGCGTCCATCGTTCCTCCAACCACCGGCACTCTTGGCAATAATCAAATATCCGCTTCTCGCAATCATTGTTATCCTTGCAATGTTTGCAAGAAAAAATATGCCAACGAGAACAAACTTAAGGAACATCTCGTCACTCATGACAAGGTTTGTTCGCATTTTTCATTTTAAAGCCTGGAAACTTTGTTTTTTCACTCATCCCGCTAACCCGAGGTGAACCATACCTGGGGTATACGAAAAGCATTCAACTTGGGCTCATTCTTTTTGTTTTTTTTTTTAATGTCAGATCTCGTGAGTCTCGGGCCATTTCAATAATTAATATTACGTATTTATTTCATTGATAATGATGACGCTTATTATTTATTTTTATGATGATTAATTTTATTGAATTCATTAAATATTATATGAACAATATATCTATTAAATTTTAATGCAGTTTTCAGAAATTCAGATCTTCGATAGAATTTAACGAGAAGCGTTCAATTTGCGCTCATTCTTTTCGTTTTTCAATGCATAATCACGTGAACCCAGGACAATTTTGCTCAAAGTCGAAAAATTTGTAAAAAATGCGATAAAACTATAAAAAACGGGAGAAAAAGGGAAAAAAGACCAAAAGTTTGTGATGGAAATGCAGAAATTGCTTTTCACTCTCTACACCAGTCTCTCCAATAACTCTGAGAAAGTTTTGGGAAAGTTACGAAAAATTGTAAATCGACAGAAATGAATTTTTATCCAACTATTTCATAAGAATCTCTAGCTCTGCTCTCAAAAAAGCAGAATTTCGTTGTTAGTTTCGCACCGTAAAGATTGTTTGTCAATTTTCAGACTGCGACTAGGAACACGTGTTTGCTCTGTGGTTGCGAGTTCGAGGACCCAGAAAAGCTGCAGATCCATATGAGAGATCACACGAGCAGTTTATTGGAGACGCAAATGTCGACGAATGGGGTGTCGCAAAGTGCGCACGGAGCTGGGATCAAGGTGGAGAACGCGGGAGCCATGAAGCAGGAGATGAAGTGCGAGCAAGTGGTGGGGGAGGACGAGGACGAGGAGTTTATGCTGGAGGAGATGTTGCTGTTGAACAAAAATCCTCGATTGATGCGGCCGGCGTTGGGTTCGTCGGCCAGTGCGAATAACGGAGTCTCGATGGGCTCGGGACTGGCCAGTTTGTCTTCGACCTCGGTGACGTCATCGTCGAGCTCATCCTCGCCGAATATTCTTCCGAGCAACAACAAAATTCGTTGCGATTATTGCTCCAAGACCTTCAAAACGAAATGGACATTGAGCTCGCACGTTGCGGCCCACGAGGGACGTTTCCAATTTGGCTGTACGCGTTGCGGCAAAAAGTTCGTCCGGAAAAGTCACTTCGAAGGTCATGTCCGGTCGCACGAGGCCGCGAGGCCTTACGTCTGCGAACAATGCGGCAAAACCTTCAAGGAATTGAAACACCGTCGCGAACACACCAAGCGAAAACATCCGGGCAACCAAAACGCCATACAAAATCTTCTCGACAGCATAAGCGCTTGCGTCTCGGAAGAATCTTCGGTCAGCGAACAACCCAAGTTTGCTCTGCTTATGCCCATGAATTTCGGCGCGTAATAACACCCCCCGCCGATCCTCAATTTAGTACATTCTCATATTTTTATCATTACTAAATAATTCAATTGATTTTTATACGTTTTTTTTTTTCAATTTTTTGCCTTTGAGACGAAGCGGAACACGAATCGCAAAGTTTTCGAGAAAAACGGCGAAGATAAAGGGATCCACGTGCTGCTCGGACATCCTGGATCTTTCGGGTCAACTAAAAGTTGCATTTTGCTCTCTGACTCACCGCGAACGATGGGTGACTTGTATCTTTTGTCGAAAACTGAGTTTCGAGGTGAATTTTTAGTTTTGAAAATTAACCACTTGAGCGGAATCGGTTTGATACGCGAGGCGGTCACCTCGATCGTGTTTCACTTCGTCTCGATTATCCTCTCGTGTGTTTTCTCTTTTGCCACGTTATTGTATGCTCCAGTCATTTACAATATCTATCTCTGTTTTTCTGATGCTCTTTGTATTATTCACTAGAACCATATTATGAGAGGAAAATACTCGCGTTCTTTACACTTTTTCGATGTGAGCTTATATACTCAATAAAGAAGAAAAAAAACAAAAAAAAATACAAGGATACTGGAAAGATTCACTATTTTTGGTAATTATGCAGTTTGGTTAATTTTTTGAAATATGAGGGAATCCTGTTTTTTCAATGAACAAATTTACGGAGAAGAAAAAACTTTATCATCGTCTTTCAGAAAAATTATTTTTATTCACTTTATTCGATCAAATAAATGAATAATTAGATGAAGTGAAATTTATTGTATTTCGAATAAATTGATTTGATTTCAAACAAATTTATTCAATTTTAAGTAAATCCATTTAATTTTAAATAAATTTGAAATTAAAATTAAAATTTCGAATAAATTTATTTAATTTCAAGAAAATTGCAATTTTAAACAAATTTATTTAATTTTAAATAAATTTGAAATTGAAATTAAATTTTTAAATGAATTTATTCAATTTCGTATTCTCTATCGATTAAATTTATTGCATTTTTAATATCATGCAAATTTTTCGAGCTAACCGATTTGGAATGAATGTTGTTTTGGTTTGGGCTCAACCAGCTGGAGGAGAAAATATGCGGTTTACATTTTTGCTTAACAGTTGGAACGACTGGCCACTTGATGTGAGTGGCGCTAGTTGTTGCCGAAAAATAGCGAATAAATAGTTCAAGTAAAACATCTCGAAGTGTCAAGTGTTTTGTTCTGGATAGAGCGTCACTGGGCGATATTCTCGTAATTCGTGACATTTTATCCTGTTTTATTAATTAAATTTTATTGACCGCACGAAGAGCGTGACAAAGAGACATTCGATTAGAAGCAAAATAAATAAATAAGAAGAGCCTCGATGACATGCTGTTTCTTGGATTTGTGAAACTTCGAGCTCGGACTCGCAGTGCCAAAAGCTTCGATATACGTTTTATCAGACGAGAATAATATTTCGGACTTTGTTTTTTTTTCGCTTTCCGTTACTTTAAATATGAACACGAGACGCAAGAAACACAGAAGATCGACCACTGAATCTTACACTTCTGTCGTCATTAAAAATGAAAACGACGTTGCCCAAGAACAAAATGAACGCTTTAGAAATGTGTACAGACTCGAAAATCTTCCTCCCGAAGTTTTGGAAATGATTTTTCGCTTCGTACCACTTGTAGATGTTTCCACTTCGATCCGTTTAGTCTGCAGGTCAGCCCGACATTTATATTTCACGAAAACACTTCATTCAAATTCCTCAATTTTCCACAAAAGTCTTTCTATCGGAATAAAAACGTTTTGACTACTTAATAACCCCAGAACGGTAAGGTGGGGTCAAAATGACCCCAGGCCACTTTAAATCCTTTTCTCCTTTCGTTTTCCTGTTTTTTATCGTTTCACCACATTTTTGACTAATTTTTTGATTCCGAGCAAGATTGCCCCAGGCTTACGTGATTTTGCATAGAAAAAAAACGAAAAAAATGAGCCCAAGTCGAACGCTTTTCGTAAAATTATACCGAAGATATGAATTTTTCTAAATTGGGGTCCATATGACCCCAAGTTACGGGAATAGGTGAAAAAAAATCAGTTTACCGTTCTGGGGCTAATTTATTAGTTGCGTTTTAATTTTTTATCGTTTCGTCACTCAAAATAATAGTAATCGTTAATTAAAATCGATAATTATTCACAAAAAAGTAAAAATCCTAAAGGAGACTTGTTTTTTATGATTAAAAAAAAATTCTTGAAACTTCAAACCTTTTTCATGTTTTGATCGAATTTCGAACAAAATAGAAGCATCAAAATAGCACAATAAAATAATAAAATTATAAAATAAAATTGAATAAAAAATAAAAAAATTATAAAATATAAAATTAAATTAAATAAAAAATAATTCAAAAAAACTATAAAATATAAAATAAAATAATAAATAATAAAATTTTAATTGCAGACGATTTCTGACGATCGGAACGGCCGTTTTGAATGGCGCGTTTCTCGCAGCTGGTACGCGATTGGACATAATAATGAATTACATCGAATCAAAAAAATTATCGAAAGCTTCGACAGATTTGGATTTATTTACGTGGAGCCGAGCCTTTAACGTTCTAGAGCTCATAAAAGCCCAATACAAAATGCTCAAAGCAGTTACATGGAGATATACGCATCCGCCCAAACCCATGAATTTCGATCGCGTTTGTTTTTACGCCGGAAGTTTGCTCGACGAGCTGAACGTCATTCTCCATCAGGCTCGTAATCGGCCGCGTGCTTTGTCCTCCTTCGCTTCTTCTGCCCCGAGCAACGATCAGGGCGAACAGGTAGCACCGAGCTATGACGATTTTATCACGAGCCCTGTCTCCTCTCCTCGTGTCGTCGCTTTCGTCGCGCTTTGCAAACGCTTTATGAATTATTTCGAAAAAGTCTCCGAATGTAAAGTCAACAGGTAACGTGAAAAAAAAAAACCAAGAAATCTCATCCCCGTTTGTCAATTTAGAAATAAAAATCAGCTCATTGGCACACTGGGTCAATTTGACCCGCAACATAATTGATCCAGCGATGATGATAAAAATTCGACAAACTTCAAGTTTTATTTTTCAGAAAGAATATCAAAAAATTGGTCTTCTTGAGAATCACAAAATATTGATATTTTTTTTCATTAAAGAAATTTCGATTCACGTCAAAAAAATTTAATATTTTTAATTCGTGAAAATCTTGATTTTTCGAACTTTCTAAAAATATTATTTTATCATTTTTTTTTTAATTTAATTTTTTTTTCCTTTTTAAAAATTTCGAGAATAACGAATGGAGATTCGCTCCCGGGCGATTGGGTCGGAGATTCTAATTCGAAAATTTATTTGAAGGAGGAAAAAATGTTAAGATTCATCCGGGTCAATTGGACCCAGTGTGTCAACGAACGTTGTAAAAAAATCAATAAAAATAGCAGAATTGATAATTACAAAAAAAAAAAAAACGGATTTGAAAAATGTAAGAAAAAGTTTCTCGGCGCGAGACTAATTTGCTGCTCATTGCCTTCGGGGGTGACTCGGATGCGCGAAGATCGGCTTTGGTGTCCGGATGCAAAGCCATCGACGTGCTCGACTGCCTAGCGGTTGGACGAGAAGTAACGGGTTTCCGAGTGTCCTCAGGACGAACGAGAAACTCGCGTCCGTGCGAGGAATCGAGCGGGGAAAAAATGAGAGCGAGTCGAGGCAGCGGCGGCTCGATCGTGACGATGGGACTTCGTTATGTGCTCCGACGAGCCTGGTTCACGTGTCTCCAAGTCCCCAGTGCTCCGGACGAGAATTCATGGCGAGAAGATCAGAGATTCATGTATTTGCGTCTTCGTCGCCTGGTCGGGAGCGTCAACGAACATTATTTCGAAAAATGTCACTTCGAGAGAGATTTGTTGTTACGAACGAGCAGCGTCGAGGCGGTCGATGATTTGAGGAGAATAGCTCTTCGTCTGGGCGTCTCATTACCTCCGAGACCTCCACCAGCCTCCACGTACTCCGGATACGGCGTTTACTCCGGACGATTTTTTTACTATGGAAATATGAACAAATATGCATATGAAAGCAAATTCAAAGACGTTGGAGGTGAATTCGAATCTTCCGATGAATCTGGACAAGAGGACGATGCTCTTGGTAATGTAACGTTCTCCGGTAAAGCCCGATTGTCAGAGAAAATCGAAGTCATATCCTAGAACAGTAACCTGGGAGCAAAAACTACCCCGGCCAACTTTAAATCCTTTTCTCCCTTCGTTCTCCCATTTTTTTTTTTATCGTTTTCCCGCATTTTTGACCAATTTTGTTACTCCGATCATGAATGACCCAGGATCACGGTATTCTGCATTAAAAAACGAAAAGAATGAGCCCAAGTTCGATCTTTTTCGTTGAATTTTCCCATAGATATGAATTTTTCAAAATTGGGGTCATTTTGACCCCAGGTTAACGGAATAGCTATAAGAACAAATTTACAATGATAATTTTACAAAAAAAAAAGGTTACCGTTCTAGGATTCAATCCCGCATATTCTATGGCCCGGCGAGAATAAATTTATAAAAGAATAGAATCAAAGTCTCGAGTCGTATTTTCAAAGTTCCTGCGCCGAAAAAATTATTTTTTCCGGCCCACCATCTCGCAGATTTCAAGTCCGATGTGATTAACAAAAAAAATATATATATCATGAGCCATCGTGAATTTTATTTGGAAAATAGAGGACGACGACGAGGACGCGGATACGGAGAATCGAAACATCGCCGCGACATCCCGACGAGGTCCTCCGGCCTTTGATCTCGTGATGAAAGTCGAATTGCGTTGCTCGAGCGATTTAGCACCTCTGGCGATAATTTCGAGTCTACGAACCAGTGAATTTGAAGATTATGATTCGCTTTCATCCACGAGACCCGAGAGCGACAGTCTCGATTATAAAAATTCATCATCGATCTACGAGTCCGGCCAAAGTCAAGAAAACTCCGAACTCTATTTCAAACTCAGCATCACCTGTCCAGCCTCCGCAGCTAATCGCTTGCCTGGAAACTTCACGTGGGAACAACGCGGACCCAGTCATTCACGTCGAAAACTATCCAATCAACATCAACGATTTTCCCATTGATATTATCGTTATCTTAATTATATTATTAACCCGGAATATTTAGTGCCTCATGATTTTCAGCATTTTTTTATAATTTCGACGTCCCATCGACTAGGCTTGAAGGGAATTTGTCAAAAATGAATTATTAGCGTGCGCGGCGACGATCAAAAAAGAAAAGGGTCACACTTCGCGATTGAATTTCCGTTCCATTTTTTCAAAAATGATTTTTTTTCCTTTTTCAATGTACCATTGACTAGGGTTGAAGGGACTTTGTCAAAAATTAATTATTAGCGTGCGGCAACGATAAAAAAAGAAGGAGGGTCTGGTCGCGATTGAATTTTTCTTCGATTTTCGCAAAAACGATTTTATTTCTTTTATTTACACAAAGTTAAACGAAATGTGAAATGACACGTCTGTTGAGGACGATTTACCGGGTTAATTTTTAGCAGCGATGGCCAAGTTTTCTTCCTTCTCGTCGCTGATGATTGGCTGCGGCATCCAAGCGCTTTCGTTCAGTTTTCTCGCTCGTCCCTCGAGGATTCCATACGTGAAGTGGTTCAGGAGGATACCCGAGGGTATCGCGACGCCCTGGAATCTGTACAGAGCCTCTCCGTCTTCGTTGTGAATTCTGTGCACCGCCGCGATCGTGCTCCGCCCAATCAGGCCGGTGTTCCCGACCGCCGGGCCTTTGCTGATGTCCACGTAGTCACCGATACGATAAACTATTATTTTCTCCTCGTTCTGACTCGCGATGTCTGGGATTTGCTTGCTCTTGTGAGGATTCGACTCGAACATCTTCAACGCCAAACTCGGCGTTATTACCAATCGCTCCACTGGCAAACTCTCTCTGGCTAGCTTGACGTACAGCGAAGAAATTGATCTCAGCTCCGCAATTGTCGGCTCCCAGCCTTCCAGTCCCATTTGGGCGTCGTAAATGAAACTCCCAGACTTTATGCTGGGCCCTAGAAAACGGTTTTTTCTTGAAATATTGCAGAGAGAGAGAGAGTTTTAAATGACCCCAGTTTTTAATAATGTTTTAGAATCTCTTGAGCCTGGGATAATTTTGCTTTAATCCAGAAAATTATCAAAAAATGTGTAATTAATCGAAAATGAGTCGATTTAATTATTAATTTCATTCATTTTTTATTTTTATTTCATTTATATATATATATTTTTTTTCCATTTTAATTTGCCAAAATTTAAAAATTGTTTTTTCTTTTTATTTCTTTTTTTTCATTTTAATTTGCCAAAATTAAAAAATGATTTTTTATTTTTACTTGATTTTTTATTTTGATTTTTCTAATTTTATTTTAGTTTTTATTTTTTATTTTTTTATTTTATTGCACTTTATTTTCTACTCCTTCCAAAATGCGAGCAACGTTCATATTTAAAAAAAAGTCTTTAGAGATTGAATATTTTGTAATGGACATTTTTGTTTATGCAATTCTGATAATAAAATTATTAGATCCTGTAAGGAGGATATTTCTTTGACGTACCGGTAAAACTATGCAGATTGACTTCAATGTCGTCCTTGAACGCCGTTTCTATGACAGAACCCAAAACCAAGGAACACGTCCTCCAAAAAGCATTATTGACGCTCTTGTCGTCGGGAGTTCTCATCGTCGCTAATTTGAGGTCGCACGCGTCTTCCAATGGTCGGTGCATGTCCCAGGGTTTACCGTCGACCATGGCAAGGGCCGACAGCTTCGCGACACCTTCCGATATGTGACGACCACAGTCGTATGGCGTCGAGATGTTCTGGTTCATCAAGAGCGTAATATCTTCGTCCCAAGTGCTGTACCGCACTGTGATTTTGTTTATTCGACCGACCGCGGCCCTTTGGCGATTTTTCTCTTCGTCAAAAAGAGCACTTCGCCGTTTTCTTGCCATTGTTCGCGACAAACTTGAAGTGCCTATGAAACGCGCATTTTCGAGACTCGCGAGTCTCGGACTACGCGAACATACGAAAGAAAACCTGCGGAGAAAGAGGTTTTGAGGTTAGAGTTCTCCTCCGATCTACGATGCACCACTTTTCTTTACTTACCCTTTGATCATCGCGCCGGTTTTTTCTCGATTTTACAGAATATTTATTTATTTTCACGTATGTCTATATTTCTTATCTTGTCACTTTCATTCTGCCCGGAAACTATTTTTACTTGACGAGTGTTTAGCTTTCGGGCAGGGAAAATGTCTCTCTATAACTTTTCGTTGGACGAGGTCGCCGAGGTCGCTATCAGACGATGTGCGCCTTCTGCTCGTGCGCGAACGTGGACCCCAATCGGCAGTGGCGCTATTTCAAAAGTTATGTGAATACATTATCTCTGTCCGTAATTATAATTGAGGCGAGATTTTTTAGAGAATTCATTAGAATATTATCCATATTTTAATAAACCAATTCGTTCCACTGGTGTTTTCGAACATAATGCCATATATAATCATGTGAAATCGCATCGTGCAGTGACCAGCAGTGAGCCAGTGTATTCGTCGTAACCCAACATATTTTTTTCGATCGCGCTCACAATTTCAAAGCTTATTTTGCTCTTGCCGATGTAACATCGTGAAGAAGCTCAAGAAGGAGGTTAGAACGGAGCAGGTAAATGATAATGAAACATTTACATTGTAAAAATCCGTTGACACGGAACGTTCAGATCAAAATAACATGAAAAACGAATAGTATGTCGGTTAGTGTGGGCGAGTTTAAAGTTGTAACTCGTCGCGGAAAATCCAATAGGTTTTTTCGAGGAGTTCATCGTTTGACTACAGCAACAAAAGGAGAACAAATCGAAGATCCTGAGATTGATTTGGATCGAGTTAGACGGTAAGAAAAATCGCGTTTTCGTAAAATTAAATCGATTCAAGAAGTGAGGCTAGGTCCAAATAACAACATTGGAAAAAAAAATCGAGAAATCCAGTTATGTAACCTCACTTTTTCGTGTTTTCATTGCTTCAGACATAAAAATGATAAAAAATAGAAAAAAATTACTAGTTTCGTGTTTTCCATCGGAGCTTAACGTAATTGGAGGTTAAAACTCGGGGTGGCAATTTTTCCAGGCAAGTTTTAGCTGCGGTAGACTTCTTAGAGGATTCCGACTACAAAAGCGTGTTATTCCAAGGCCTGAACAAGGCTTTGGAGCTGATTAAATCTGCGGATCTCCCGCAGATCGTATGTTACGGCTTGGGTAATTTTTCTCAGACGAGAGCATCGAAATATCAATTAGCGTCGGTTCTGGCTCTGAAATCTCATTACCGCAGCACCGTGTACGCGTACGATCCGCTTTTTTTTAAGTCGGAGCTTGAAATTCTGCAAGAATTGGGAATAAACATAATCGAAACGAACGAGGAGGCAAAACACGGCGTCCGAGACGGAACGACTCTCGTTTACATGCCCCATTGTCCGTACCAACTGACCAACAACCTGATCTACGCAAATTGGGCTCCCGAAAAGTTGTCCAATTGCCTCGTCCTCTCCAACAGCTTTGCAGAGCTCGTAGATTCTCCGTTTTCCAAGAATATTGAAAAGTCTGAGAATTACATCGAACGCATAAGTCCTTACACAACGGAAATTGAGTTGAAAAATAATTTCGAATACGAAGAAGTTTTCAACGGAAGTTCCATCCACGTTTTTCCTCCGGAAAGTCTCGAAAAAATTGCTCGCACATTCTGGGACAGTCCAAAGGCGCCGATTTATCTTTTGGAGAATTGTGAATTCGTGCGAAGTTGACATTCGGTACGGAACGACATTGGACACCGTGCAAAGATGAAGGAAAACTTGAAACTCATTCGTTCCCTCGTCCGGGAGATACGACTCGTCTCCAGCGACAAAAAAGTCGCCGCGGAGAATGGAATGGTTCGCTACATAATGGAACAAGCCCGAGCCCACAAAGACACGTCCGAAGTTTTGTGCAAAGCCCGCGAAGAGCTGCGACATCTCGCTCAGACGTACAATTCGTATCTCGTCTCGCAACGACTCAGAAATCAAATCAGATGCGAATATTCGGGCGGAGGCGAACGCACGGTCAGAGAAACCGCCGATCTCGTTGGCTTCAAATTACCTCACGATCCTAAATAGACGATTCGAGGGTATGGAATAAAAATAGTGCGCATTTCTTGCGAGTTTTTGGGTAAATATTTATTTTGGAGAGTAAAATTGTGTAAAAATGATTTTCGGTGAATAAAAATCAAGCTTTTCGTTGGAGTGTGGAGAAGATTCTTTGTCACAGCTCTGAATAATTATTCTAAAGTTTGCAACGTTGAGATTCAACGAAAATTTTTTTATTTCCATCGATTATTTATTGGATGTTGAAAATTATGGCAATTTTTCGGGTCGATCTCGTTTTTGAGTGACCAGAGAGAATTGCTCGACTATCCGGGACGAATATTTCATAATAATTGAGAGCTCTGCTGCAGAAAAAGGAGAATTTCGTTGCATTTGGACGATACAAACTTCATGGGGGCTAATCATTGACATCACGTCGAGTACTTCTTCCTAATACATTTGGCTATCGTGGATAATTGCATGTTACTCGTTCCTTCGTAAATTGTCCCAATTTTACAGTCTCGGAAGAATTTCTCCTGGGGAAAGTCCGTCGTGAATCCAACTCCTCCCATGAAATCTATGCATTTCGATGTCACTTTCAGAGCCGTTTCTATTTCAGAAAAAAAAATAATAATAATTTTAGCATCCGAGCGGAAAAATGATCGAGGACGAAAATTATTTCGTCCTGACGATTTTTTCAATGACAATTTATATTAAATCCATCGATTCGTAGGAACGTTCGTTAACCCTTGAACGACTTTAAATCCCGCGCCCTTTTTCTCTTCGTTTTCCCATTCTTTTCCGTTGTCCCGCATTATTGACTAATTTTTTGACTTCAAGCAAAACCGCCCCAGGCTCACGTGATTCTGCATTGAAGACGAAAAGAATGAGCCCAAGTTGAACGTTTTTCATTAAATTTTGCCAAAGATATGAATTTTTCAAAATTGGGCTCATTCTGATCCCAAGTTATCGGAATCCGTAAAAAAATAACGCGATTACCGTTCTAGGGTCAAGATCCCTTCCTTACCGACTCGCTTTAGAAACACGTAATTTATTATTTTCTAACGATACACCGACTTACCTGAAGCGACGAGTTTAGCCATCGCGGCCGCTTGCAAAAAATCTTGTTTCGCGTCGACCAGTCTAGCTGCGTTGTAAACGAGCAATCGAGCGCTCTCGAGCTCCGTAACCACTTGAGCGATTTGATGTTGCATGGACTGCAACATAAATTTCAAAAATTCAATTCAAATCACGAATTCTTAAGAATTTTACACAAAAAACACGAAAAACTCTTCTTTTGGAATAATTCCCGATTTGTTTTTAAAGTGCTTAGCCAATTTCCGCAGGAAATGTTTTTTTTTCCCTGTAATTAAAGCCACAAAAGCACCAGACGGTTTTGTCTGCCTGGACCAGCAGTTTTTTTCATAATAATTCCGCATTATTTTGTTCCTCAAAATATGACTCTTCATCTTCAATTCCGTGTAAGTTAAATGTCAATATCTCGATTAGTAATAAAATAACGTTAAAACGAAGAAAAAAAACGAATTTTTTATTTTTTTGTGTGAAATCGACCATTTTTTTGTAAGAATTTTTCAATTTTTTGATTTTCTAATAATTGGAATCGTTAGGCCAGGATCCGCTGCCCCTAAAAAGTACCCCGCGAAGTTTAAATTCCCAAAGATTTCGATGGGGCAGAACGGTTTGAAAACTTGGGGTGAAAATCTTCGGATTTGTGTTTATTAACCTGGAAGGAAAAAATGTCCTGGCCGAACTGCTTGCGCTCGAGGGTGTAAGGGATCGTTGCGTCCAGACATCCCTGGGCAATTCCAATCATTTGCGCCCCGATGCCGACTCTTCCTTCGTTCAAAAATCCAGCTGCATATTTATAGCCGTGTCCAAACTCGCCGAGGAGATTCGACTCGGGAACCTGAAATTAGAAGAAGAAAAAAATTATTTTTAATTTCGAAGCTCCAGTGGGAATTTTCATTTATTTCAAATATTTTTTCATACTTACCCTGACATTTTCAAAGTGAACCATGCAAGTTCCGGACGCTTTTATTCCCAATTTGTCTTCGGGCTTGGCCACCGTCAATCCTGGCGTGTCTCGCTCGACGAAAAATGTCGAAATTCCACGATAACCCTGTTTTTTTTATTTTTTCTTTATAATTATTGGAATTATTATTAATTTATTGAATCAAATTATTATTAATTTTTTAAATAAAATTATCATTAATGAATTAGATGAAATTATTATTTATTTATTAAATAAAACTGTTCCTCGATGACCGCGAAGATTTAACATTTATTACATGTAAATAGACGCTTAAGATTATCTTGTCTGGGTTTGCGAAAGAATTCGGCTGGATGATTCACATTTTTATGAGAAGAAACCGTCGCTGGTTGTCAAAACAATCAAAGATCAATCCCGTCGAAAAAAAAAGTTTTTTTATTTTTTATTTTTTATTTATTCATTTTTATTTATTTATTTATTCATTATTATTCATTTTTCTCGGAAAGAAAATTTTCGTCGCCGAGAATTGTAAATGTGTGAAAAACAAGAATTTTTGTTTTTTTCTTACGATTTCTTGATTTATTTTGCACGATTTTTGGAAAAAACTTACCGCCGAAGGATTCGCGTTGGCAAAGACTAGGAAGACGCCAGCAATGTCAGAATTGGATATCCACATTTTAGTACCGTTTATCACATAATCCGAGCCGTCCTTCTTGGCCTCGGTTTTCAACGAGAAAGCGTCCGAGCCCGCGCCCGGCTCGGTCAGACAAAAACTTCCGGCCTTGAAATTTAATAGAAAAATAAGAAACGCTCAGCTTTTCCAGCAAAAAAATAAACACGAAAAATTGAGCCTCACGTAGTTCCCAGCAAGTTTCGGTAAAAACTTTGCCTTCTGTTCTTCGCTGCCTATTTTTATGATCAACGAATTGACCAGAGTGTTGTGGATGTCGACAAGCGCAGCGACCGCACCATCTACTTTGGCTATTTCCTCCACTGTCAAAATCGTCGTCATAAAATTGCTACCTGTGCCACCATAATCTGCAGGAATTTCGACCCCCATTAGCTGTCGGACCAAAAATCATTTTACGATTCGATGAAAAAAAAAAAATTGTTTTTTTTTTGTCAATTTAATAAGAAATATTAAAACTTTTGGAGATTCATAAGCACGAAAAAAATTCGACGACTTTAACCATTCGAACCCCATAGAATGTTTTTTTCCATGGAAATGTTTTTTTTTTCCATGAAAAATATTTTTTTCGCCCTGGAATTTTTTTTTCCCCATGGAAAATGTTTTTTTACCATAAAAAAAATCTTCATGGTGTTTTTTAAGTGAAAAAAAAATCACGCGCGCTTTAGGCTCGATCTTGGTGTGGTTGAATAATTTTTTAAAATAATTAGTGTGGTTAAAAAAAAAAATACACGAACCCCATTATCGAATAACATTTTGAGGATCGTGTCGTCGATTTTTCCTTCCTTCTCCATTTTTTTAACCAGTGGTGTGATTTGCTCCTTTGCCAGCTTCGCGACTGTTTACCCACAAAAATAAAATGTATTTTTTTTTGTTATTTCCCATTTGAATACGTTTCGTCTCATCGAAATTTTGCATTTTTTTTTGTTGGTATTTTTAGATTAATTTTGGATGTAGAAAAATTTCCATTTCGGGTAAAAAAAACAAGATCGATCATGAAGATTGTTGAAAAAATGAAAATCATTTTTTTTTCTGTATTTTTCCATTGAAAATGGAATTTCGCAGTTAATAGTTGAATTTTCGTACTTTTTCGTTGCAAATTAAATTTTTCAAGATTCATTGCGATTTTATTAAAAAATGATAATATAAAAATAATTTTTAAAACTTCAGAGTTCAGATTCGTAACCAACTCAAAAGGTACAAAGTCGTCGAGCAACCAATCTAAAGAAAAAAACAAACAAAAAGGATTTACCGGTTTCCTTCATCATAAGCTCATCGTCGGTAAATTGGGTCAGAGGTCCAGGAATGTGAGCTTGCGTTAGCGGAGTACACACATGTATCTCCCTCTTCGAGTTGACTAGCATTTTACGAGGAATCTGGAACCGAAATACGCGGCATTTTTTCCTTTTGATTCATTGCCGCGTCTCATTGTTCGGTATCGCGATACGTTGGGGGTCGCGCGAATTATCATTCGGAACGATGAATCACTGTGGCATTCGTGCATATCGCCATGGTCTCGAGCATTTATTATCAGATGCACGAACGTACTCAACGTTTATGTTCGTGTTTCTCATGTTTACGCGATTTTTTCGAATACTTATGCATCGATAGATATTTGTTTGCACAATTGTCGACAAGCATATCGTCTATCGAAATCCTCATAACCTATAAAAACTTTGCGGATGAGTTTGGCAAACTTTATTATTCCACGCGATGTCGATTTGTGGTTGAAAAATAAACTTTTTTTCATCCTCCATTTAGTTTATTTTTCCTTCAATCAATCGTCGAAACAAAAATTAATAAAAACCCTGACGATTTATTGTTCCGAACCATTTTTTTCATATCACGCGAATAAACATGCCACGTGACTGAATAAATATTTTCTACAGCGGTCTAATGGGTCGGGTCAATGTGTGTGACACGTCGACCTGCGCTTGCGCGAGTCAAGTCCCATTTCCAATATCGATACACATGTCGATCGTCCGTATCCACAGAAACTTCTATGCATATAACGAGAGGAAAAGATCGTCGACAACATTTACGCCGTTCGAACTTTTCCCTGAATTTCAAACTTTTTCGTGTTATTTATTTATTTATTTTCCTTCAATATTTTTATGCTCAGGGAAGAAAGGTGATGAGTTTGAAAATTTCGATGTGCGGGCGTCATTCGTAGTTTTTCGGAGCCACAGGATATTTTCTATCTTAATTATTTCTACACGTCGAATATTTAAATGAAATTTATTCACGTCGAAGTAAATCGATTTAATTTTATGAATTTATTATGAATCGATGCAGATTTATTCCAAATTCGCTGACACTATCTCGTCGGACGTTATTCCGCAAGTCAAAGTAAATGACGTTAAGTATAGATTGGAAAGTCGGAACTGCGAGTCGAAAAAAAATTTTTTGCTTTTATTCATGTTCTAAATGAAAAATTTGTTTTGGATGAAAATGTTCACTCACCTTGCCGAGTTTAGACCTTAACGAGTTCATTTTGTATAAAATATAAATTTTCTCAAAGATTTTCGAAGAAAAGGAATCCGGATATTTTTTTGTTATTTTTTTTAACTTGTTGCCGCGAACGAGTTATTGAGGACGTGTCCCAATATGGCAGTTTGCGTATACTAGTCGCGATATGAAATGCTGGTAGTTGCTGGAACGGGACTGATCGGTTCGAGCAGGGAACTGTCGGTTATATAATATATTAATGATACAGAAAGACGGAAGACTCGATGGGCCTGCCTGTGACGATTGAGAACTCGGCTAAGATCGGGACGAAAGCCCGCGCGAGGACCAGATACACAAACAACTCGCACACAGCCTCGCGGACGCACGTATACAATATGTTTTATCGATTGAACGATCGCGGCGCGTCTCGCTGCTGCCCTCCGGAGCGGAAGATTATTCAGGCCTGTTTTTCTTCCTTTTTTTTTTATCTCGAGCTCAGGATTTATCTGCTCGGATGGTTTTTAAGCTCTCGCGTGAGGAAATCAGTGTATCGTGCAAGAAAATGTGTATTTTAATGTGGAGATAAAATTTTTTCTCTTGGGTCGAGGGAATTGAAACAAAAACGAGAATTTAATGACGATTTGTGGCTTTTATTTTTCACACGTTTCGCGGGAATCTCGTGAACGCTGAACTCCACAGTTCGACACTCAATGCCACTGAACTATGAGACTGCCAAAGTTTTCTGTGTTCTTATCAATCTGAGTTTTAACCAGTGAGGGAAAAGGAGGGACAAAACATACAGAGATAACGGTGTTGAACGTTAGGCCCAGCAGCGTCGAGGAATATTCACAGCTACTCCCACGTTTTTCACGTCGAAGTATTTATTTCGTGTAATATATATATATGAACGACAATCGATCTAGTGTTCTGGACGGGTCTCGATTTATCGATGCGATCGCGCGATTTTTCAGAAAAATAATAATAAGCGGTAACAAAAAAATTATGGTTATTGGAAAACCGGAAAGTGTAGAATCGATAAATTTATTACTAAATGAATAAATAAATAAATAATTTAATTAGTTAATGAATTGATTAATAATTCAATAAATTAATAAATAAACTTATTGATAAATTAATAAATTGAATTATTTGATCAGTAAATTATTTATTAATTAATGAGTTAATTTATTAATAAAAATTCATTAATTTAATTAATTATTTTTATAATTAATAATTAATTAATTGGATTGATTTACTTTTCTCGAAACCGGAAATGTTGCATTATGGTTTTTGGAAAAATTGTACACTGAGCTGGACGAAAACGTGAAATGAATGGGAAATTTCAACGACCATTTGCTTTGCGAAATCGTTACGGAGGTTCAAGTTTAAAATATGAATTATATTTTCCCATTGAAAATTTATCATCCCGCAGTAGCGGTTTCGGACTCGATGTTCAATATCGATTGGTAAATTTTCTTTTAATAAATGAATCTCCCCAAGTCTCTCTTGTTATTCTTTATTTTTAAGACGTCACTGTGCGAGTGTCCGCCCGGAGCTGTGGAACCATCAATAGGGTCAACGCGAAGGTCCGTTTGTCGACTCACGAAACATCACGCGGCGCAACGCCGCGGTCCGATTTATTTTCATTCGCGTGAGAATGAAATATCAAAAAATAAACAACACGAAATATACACACACTTAATTATCCTTGACATGGAAAATTTATACGTTTTTTCAATATTTTTTTGCATATGTATAATTTATTACGATCGATTAGCGAAGAAATTTCGAAAATCCAGAATCACACGTATCAATAATAATTTTCGATTGAATTTTCATTGTCCATCAATATATCTCTTCGAGGGTGCCAGATCGAAAAAATACCAAACACTTTTGTTGACATCGAATTTTATTTCTCGTCTCAAAAGCACGCCAAGATCCAGAGACGCGACTGCAGCGCCTCTACCGCACCCTTTTTTACCGACTGAGCAGAGTCGGTAAAAAGTCAGCGTGCGTAAGAATCGATAAGAGGAAACACTACGTTATCGATGTTGCTAGAGAACCAGCGGTAATTTCGAAGCGTCTCGGAATGATTTTTCCCTTTTGTGTTTTAGGCTCTCGGAATCGCATCCCTTCCGGTCAATTCCTCCAGAATATTATTCAGTCACATAAATACATAGATGGGCTCGTACATTCAAATTGTTTTTATGCTTTGATTAGGCTTCCAGGGTTTGGAGAAATCCGAGCACGCGGTGTCGTAGCTAATATCGCCGCTTCGTCGAGACCTTCCGTGGTTCTAGACAAGTGTGCCGAGCCGACGACAAGAGAGACGGAGAGAGGTCTCTGGTGTCCCGGTGTGCCGCATAGTAGAAAAAGCGACTAGAATTATAAAAACAATTTGAAATAATCTGCTCGAAAAGATCGAGGAGCGGAAAAATTTGACGGAGACATTGCCTCGTGGTAGAGAAATAATGACAGCGTCGGTGGCGTATAGGTTTGGGGAAAAAATCGTCGTTTGAACGGTGCGGACGTTTGGAGGGCTTATCGCGGAGGGAAGAAGGGAAAGGAGGAGAGAGCGGTGCATCTCTCAGTCGCTGTGGTGTAAGCGGTGTAAGCCGAGACGATCGAGCGCGCGGGTGTGTGACAGTCGGACGGAGGAATCAGTGACAGTTTGGAGTTTAGTCGAGCTCCGGTTGAGTCAAAGTGAAGAGGCTTAGAGAAGGTTTTCGGTTTAGTTGGCCGATGAACGCCAACGGGTGAGCGTTAGTGCGAATTGATACATAGTAATAGCTTTATAGTTTGGTGTGGTGTCGGGTGAACCGCCATCGAGAGAAAGAGAGAGAGAGAGAGAAAGAGAAGGCGAAGCGCGAGAATAGAGGGAGGGAGTGAGTGAGTGACGGGGAGGCTGTTCGCCAAGCGTAACGTCCCGTTCGTGACCGATACTCCGAGACCCTACCTGGTTCAACGTTTCGCTCGAGGGTGAGCAAAACAAGGATCTACCCCATTGTTCTTCTCTCCGTCTCCGTTCGGAATAAAAAATATACGTCGCCTCGATCTACCCTCGCTTCGTAAACGGTGAGTCTTTCCTTCGCCTTTCTTCGATCTTTTACATTTTTCTTTCAATACCACTACGACTAGGTATATACTGTGGCACGAGCGAATTGGGCACGTAGGATAGTGGTGTTGGTCTTTTTTTCGAGTGTTGTGTTTGCCGGCAAAATCGACGAAATTTCCGAGAAAATTTTTTTTTCCGGTTTTATTCTCGGCCGCTCCTTTCCTCCCGACATTTTTTGTGTTTCCTCAAATACAAGTTAAACTCCGGGCAAGTCTTTTATTTCGTTTTGAATGCCTCGAAGGTTCGTCGTTCTTCCGTCAAGTTGGCAACCCGTTGAGGGGTGTGTCAAGACAGTTTGTCACCGTGTACACACGCTATCTCTCTATTGTCCCGATAACTCGATAGAAAGCGGATCGAAATATATATCGACGCGTTCTCGCTCGTCTCGATCTGATTAAACGGCATTCTTGAGAGAAAAACCGTACGAAAATAATTGTATTTTCTATGGAATCGAGTCTTTGGGGAATCGCCTACCGCCATTTTTCACCATCGCTTTCGCGCCGGCATTTTAACACTTTTTCATTGTTTTTTATCCGGTCTATTGAATTTTCTCTCGTTCGGCAAAAGTTTTCCTCATTATTTCGAGGATCCGAACGTTTATCGAGCGTCCTTTACACTTTCCAGCCAAACTTTCGTGCTTCACATACACACGAGAACATCGCTTTTTAAATATATATATATAGACATAACGGAGATGGTAGTAAAGCAGTTACACGAGGCGGGCGGCGCAATCTCTATGTTTAAGAATGACGTCAGTCCCGTAGCGGGTTCTCGCCCATATTACCTCTGTGTGTATAAATGGTCGCGTAAATAAACTTTTTCGATCCTCGCGCGAGCTTTTCTTCGTTCCTTATCAATTGCTATCAACGGGGTTGTCATTTTTTCTCGATCTTTTCATTCCTCCGGTGAAAGAGTTGGTTTTTTTCGATTAAAATTTCAAAATGGCGTCGAAGTTTGTTTTCGCGTCAAAATTCGCCTAAAATACGAGAAAAAACTGTTTCGCCTTGAAAATCTTGCCGGAAAGATCGAAATTTTCGCTTCACATACGGAATAAAATGTGTAGTTGAAAAAAATATATTCTTCGTGCGTGACCACGCACGTATGCCTCTTCATCCGTGTCTCGTACAATTAGAACGCCAGTTGCTCGAAAACCGCTCGAACAAAAGCCCTCGAATTCTTCATACGACGTTCCGAAGCGTTCTTTCATTTTTACATTCTCCAACACATTTATTCCGTATCCAATACCCCGAGAGCTCTATTAGCTATAAATAGACTTCATGTGTGTCTTCGCATTTCATTATTTTTAACAAATTCACGCCGCGCATTTGGCTTCATTTAATTTTTCTTTCAATAACTCGATTCCCACGGAGAATCCATCATTTTTTATGAGCAAAAAAAAACTTTTAATTGATCAAAATCGTAAATATTTTTAGAATTATGCAATTTTAGTTTTTCATTCGAAATTTCGAATAAAATGCAATCGAAATTCCGGCGTCGGTGAGGACCTTCAGAAATTCTAACCTCAAAATTCGATTTTCTCAGGAATTTCGAATTTTCGAGTTTAATGTTATTCGTGGACGGTCGAGAAAATATTTGATGAAAAAAAAAAAAATGACGAAATCGATGTTTTCGGAGACAAAACTCTCGAACGAGACAATTTTTTATATTTTTCGAAAAAAATGGTCTCTCCAGCCGTTGTTTTGGGCTCTTTTTTTTTTAACGGTACGAGTGCACAGTCCTGTGAGTACTTCTTGGGTCAATCTGACCCGAGACCTTTTTGCGCCATGGTCGTACTCCGGTGAATATGTATTTTTTGTTTTTTTGTGGAGACGAGACGAAAATTGAATTCCATCAAGTGGCAAACAGTGGGTGACATAAAATGGTGTGGGGTCAAATTGACCCAATTTGTACTTGGGCGGTTAATAATTGGAATGAGCGTTCGCGGCATTGACAATTATTGATAAAATCTTCCCAAGAGGATATTTAAGGTCGAATCTCATTGTGCGGCACCGAAAAATATTTTTTTGGTTTGTCGTTTTCAACATTTTTGGCTCCATTTAATGAAAAAAAAGTTATTTTGTATTTTCGTTGCTTCTGGACGATGCAAACGTCAAAATGGTTCACGCGAGGTATTGGAAATCATGCGACAACGTTGCTGATAGATAAGAATAAAAAATATCGTCGCTCGGGGTCAAAATGACCCCGCACGTTTTTTTAAATCGTTTTATCGCATTTTTGATGGATTTTTTTACTTTAAGCGGAATTTGCCCAAGGTCACGTGATGCTGCATTAAAAACGAAAAGAATGAGCCCAAGTCGATCGCTTTCCGTTGAATTTTACCAGAGATATGAATTTTTCAAAATCGGGGTCTCTCCGACCCCAGTCTGCCGGAATAGGTAAAACAAAATAAGGCTCTAGCGTTAATCGGCTATAGAGAAGCAAAGCCCTCGGGACGTTAACGAAGCGAGAAAGACGCGATAAATTTGCACGCCATTAAAAAAAATAGATAACATTTAAAAAACGTTAATTCGATAATGAAGAGCATAATCCTTGGCTGCGTGAACGCATACTATATCGTTCGACGCAGACAACAAGTACATATATCCGGGAAAACGTGACCTACTCGAGTCCCTCTTGCCCGTCCCGTTGTTCATTATGGCCGGTGGTCTGTTGCACCGCGCAACTCAGAGGGACACATTAATTGCGTATAGGGTACAGGCGCGAATACCCGATTGATTATATATTCCTTCTTCCTCGCCCCGTTAACCAAGCCGCTACTTTTTTTTCCTTCCATCTCAATACATACGTTCTAATGCTATTTCTGACTTTACTTGAATGTCAACAACACACGCACAAAGAACCACCTCGCTCGAGTTTCCATCCTTCCAAAGTCACCCAATCCATTTCATTTTATTTTTTCATGGGGGAACCGAGAATTAACAACACTCAGAGTCGGATCTGAAAATTATTTCCCAACGAAAAACTTAATTTCAAAGAAAAATTGAAGCTGTACCCCAAATCCAAAGAAATTTTGAATGACAAAAATTATTTTTTCAATTTACCCAATTTATTATCGAATTTTATCATTTTTATGAAAAATTTAATCGAACGCGGATCGAGGGATCGTCAAATTTCGGGACAAAATTTATTTCAAGAAATTAATCTATTGAATAAATTATTTAAAAAAATGAAAAAAAAAAGAATAAATTAAAAAAATGGATAATGAAAATGAAAAGGAATGAATTTCGAAATTTTTTCAATTCCCTCATCGATTCCAATATTTTTTTCATGAAGCCGAAATCTGCAACTTTGGAATCCAACGAAAAGTATTTATTTTAACTGACGATTTATAAAATTTTCAAATGCGTCGAAATTTTTGGAGCTCACATACTTTTTGGGTCACGAAAATCGATTGCTCCATCATCATATTTAAATTCCGCATTCGAATAATTAATATCGCTCCAGAAAAAATAGAATTTCGTTGCATTACAACGATGCAAACTGAAACATCATTTTTTTTCTTCATAAAGTCGAAGTTCGCAAGGAAAAATATATATTTTTATGAATTTTATTGTTGAATTTTCAAAATCACCCAAATTTCCCGACAATATTATAATAAACACACACTCGAGAATCCACACGTAAATGCACAGCCTAACGTTTGGATAAACGTTCAAGGTCAAGTTATGTAATAAAATGTCGACCGTCCGATCGTGGTTGAATGGGAATGCTTGGGTGTATCTATACATAACACGCGGCGCATTTCCTACACGGAAGAGACAGCCTCACCCTCGCCAAATCTCAAGTCTCGTTGTTCAGCTCGCACACATATAGACACTGGTACTGATACACACGTTGAGGGAGAGTTACATGTGCTTTGGAGGAGGCCGTTAGCTTCTTTCAAGGTCACGGTGTTGCTTGTTGATTCGAGGGGGAATCAACAAGACAGCCAAAGCCAAGAGATTCGATTAACGAGAAAATATGTCATAATCGAATATCGAATGAGTGACCGACTGATTACTGTTGCATAGAAACATCGTCCATGCAACTCTCCTCCTCGTTGATCCAGTGGACGCACCGACTTTGAATAATTTCGAGTCTATATTTAAATGTGACGTTTGACAAACGTTTTTTTTTTTACCTGCTCCGGGAATTTGGGCTCAAAATGACCCCAATTTTATTCAAAGTCGCCTCGGGTCGTTTCTCCGAGCACGTTCGCCGAGTTTTTGCGCAGGAATTCATTGAAACTCGCTGTAGAACGTGGAAAATAATTTCTGCATGTCGATTACGAACTTTTTTACGATTTTTTTGTTGAAATTTGCGTCGTTGGAATTCCAGGAAAATCGGTTTTTTTCTCGAGCAGGGCTCAAGATTCTTATTGAATATTTAGTCTGGACAATGAGACGATATTTTTTTGGGATCGAAAGAGAAGATCGGTACGAAAATTGTCATGTTTTATTTTATTTAAACAAAAAATTGATTGAAAATATTTTTTTTTTCGCTTTTTTGTCATGAGGAGATTTTTTTTTTCAAATATCCAGCGAGAAAAACGAGTTTGTTGAATTATTTTTCGTCCCAATGGAAAAACATCGAATCGAATTCGATGACGAGGTCGTTTTGGTGCATTTGATGGGGGCAGGCAGAATTGAATTGACAAAGAAAGTGAATGGTTGACGAAAGTCAGTGGATTTGACAAGAGAAAATGGTGAGAGGATGATTCAAGATGGCGTAATTAATAAGACGCGCGGGCGTGGGATCGGTTATGATGAAAGGTTGGGAGAAATGCGTATAGTTTGGTCGTTTGGAGTCACGAGGCGTTTTTTTACAAGGGTCTCGCTTGGTAACTTCGGAGGGTCGATCAATATGTCCCGGACTGGTTGACGCCGGTAGTACGAGACTCGGAATCGACGTATTCCGACGGAAGCATCGAGCGGCGTCTTTTCCATTTTGTTTCACATCTTTTTTCCCTTGCCTCTCGTTTCCAATTGTCAAATTTAATTATTTCTTTCCTGCTCGTTATACCGAGCGACAGGAAAAGCTCGCGATAAAAATAAACGAGAATTCGCGTCGTGGGAGTTTAACGAAAATTCGTAGTCTTCGTTTTTTCCATATTTCCGGAATTTAAAAATAAAAAAAATCATCGAATTCGTTGCCTTGAATCGTAAAAAAAAAAAATTGAAAATTAATTTTTAATATTTAATTCATTTCAATTGATGAACAATTGCCAATTATTAAATTGGTCAATACACGAGATTTCGAGTCGTAGGAATTTAACGGAACTTCGTAGTTTTTGTTTTGTTTAAGATTTTCGTAATTTTTTACTTTTAATGAAAATTTAATAAATTTTTTTTATTTTTTATTATTATTATTATTTTTGTTAATTAAAGATCGATTTTTTTATATTTAATGCATTTGAATTGGCCAACCGTCGCCAATCATTAAATTGGCCAATTAAATTGGCCGATAAGCGGGGATTCGAGTCGTAGGAATTATTCGAAAATTCGTAGTTTTGGTTTTTATATTTTTTCGGAATTCCGAGTTCTATCGAATTCGTGGCCCGAATACGTGGCAAAATTGAGAGTTAATTTTTTAAAATTTATTTAATTAAAATTTGGCAACAATCGTGGAAAAATTGAATTTTCTTGTAGACCGAAGAATGTAGCTTTGGAATGATACGAATTCACCCTTGTATAGCGTGCAGGATTGCCGCACGTGCGTGAGACGCGCGGACGTGCGTGCTCTCCGCGCCCATATTTTCGAGCTTTTTTTCTTTCCCTCCTCGTCTGCTTTGTTTTTGTCCTTGTCGCACCGGCGCGCCAGTAAACACACAGTTTTGTATTTCGATGGGATGGATGCGGCGCGGTACGGTGTACGAATGACTCATTCGAATCACATAATCCGGCACAACATGAAGCAGCAACTAATTACAACCGATTCCAATCGATTCCGACAACACGCCCATTTTCTATTTTTCTCTTTCCATTCACTTTCACTTTCTTCGATCAACTTTTTCTCTTGCCTCCAAAAAACGGTCCACGGACGAGAGAGACAGAGCATTGGAAATTATTTCTCTCGTACAGTCGCAGCGAAAAGTTTTTACTCCTTCAGATTTTTACCGATTCACCATAAGATCTGAGTCAGAAAGGAAAAATCATCGATATTATATATTTATATATAAATAAATTAAAAAAAAAAAATGAAAATTCAAAAAAAATTCAAAAAAATTATTGCAAAAAAAAAAATGATATAAATGAGGAAATTATTAATGAATAAAATTATTAACCAATTGATATATTATATTATTCATATATATATAAATTAATATATTATATTTATATTATAATGAATATAATTGATATAAATGAAATTTAATATAAATAATTAAATATAAACAAACTAATTATAAATACATATAAATATATAAATAATTTATTATATATTATATTATATTAATATATTCGTAAATATTAATAATAATATCAATAATATTATTATAATATTTTAATAATTATAATATCAATGATAAAAAAATAAAATATCATATATTATATAATAAAATATGTATTATTCTTTTTATATTATACAGGTTAGCACGTTTTTTGAGAGTGATTAACGTTTTTTTTTTTGTCGCTCGGAACGAATGTAGCTGCAGTTTATCCTTAATAGGAAAAAGATGTTTTAATAAAAAGTTGGCTAGGTAGGAAATGTCGAGTGGAACGTAAAAAAAGGAGTCGAGCGAGTTGGGCATTATTCACGAGATTGGTTCGCTCAACGGAGATTACGTTGCTGACCTCATCCGCAAGTTTATTCTCACTCTATCTGTCCCGGTTCGTTCTCACTCACACATCAGAAATGTCCCAGACTCACGAACCTTTTAGCCTCTTTGAAAGAAGTTCTAGCACACGAAGATCCTCCAAAAGCACTCGTACCAATGTACTTCGTTCAGCCTATCTCGCCAAGCCTCAATGAGTAAGGTCATTTGTGTCACTTGACCCCCACCCTCTTCCTCCTTCGTCTTTACAAACTCCAACGTTGTTGTCTGCACACCCGAAATGAGAACGATACGAAATTATGCGCATACCGGGGCCTCCTCGCCGCTTGCACGATACTCATCGGTCAAACAACTTCTTTCTTCTTTGCATCAAACATTCCCTCATTCTTCGTAAATCCAGCCAACATCTTACGATTTATCGAGTGACCTTCATGTGTGAGGCGAAAAAAAAAAATCCTGTTGGTCACGGTTTTAAACATTTTTTTTTTTTACACGACACTCAAGTTCCCTACATCGAGATCCAACGAAAATTAAATTTTTCTATCAATTTTTTGTTAAAACCAAATAATTATGACAATTTTCGTACCGATTTTTTTTTTCGATCCTAGAAAAATATCGTTTCATGGTCCTGACTAAATATTTTATAAAAATGTTGAGCTCTGCTCGAGAAAAAAGCGAATTTCGTTGCATCCCAACGATGCAACTTCAACATCGACCCACGTAAAACGAAGGATTTAAAAAAAATAGCAACAAGAATTGCCCACGATCCCCTCAAATTTCTGGGGAACAAATTTTTCTGCTCCTCTGAGAGAAAAATTAGATCGAACGAATGTTCGTTAATTCGACCACAGAGAAATTATTTTTCAACAAAAATTGCACTAATTTCTACAAACTCGATAAATATCTCGGCATTATCATTTTTTTTCTCATTACAAACGGTAGTTCAGAGAGCGCGTGTTTCTAGAGAATAACTCGGTTGGAGATCTCGGCCAAAATAGGAACAATAGGCCGAGGCAAAAACGAGAATCTAAGCTGAGAATTATGTTGGGAGTTTCAACGAAATTCTCGAGACCTGAGAAAATAACGGGATTTTGGTCGTTAAGCATTTAAGAATAAAAATGTTATTCTTGTCTTGATGAAATAATAAGAGAAAGTTCGTTCGAGTGTCGTAAGCACAAAAAAAAAAAAAAAATACAATTAATTTGGGATTTTTCATTTTTTCGTTGTTTAGTGCTCGTCAGCTGGCGGAGCCTCGAGGATGGCCGACACCAGTCAACATGAGGAGCTCTCGGAGCCACATACTAATGGGGTAATGGACGGCCTGACCGAAGAAGAGAAAAGCAAAATGCGACCAGCCGATATCGATGCGGTAAATATTGCATTCGACCATTCATCCAAATTTCATTTTTTCTTCTATTTCTCAAAACTCCAAATTATCACAATTTCCTACTCAAATCTAGGGTTTTTATTTAATTATGAAGCTAAAGTTCGCAACGTTCGATCGCAACGAAAAATATTGATTTTTATCGAGGATTCGTTTAATTTTCAAAATCATTCAAATTTTTCGAGCCCATGTAATTTTTGGGTCGCGAAAATCGATCGTCTTATCATCAAAAGTAAACTCTAATATTTTTTATATTCAACTTATTGATTATTATTATTAATTATTTTTTATTATAATTCTCTTTTTATCAGAATCTTTGAGAATTTAGAATTTAGAGAGAGAATAGAATTTATAATTTATGAGAAATTAAAATAAAATTAAAGTAAAGAGCATGGCCTCAGGAAAAAATAGAAATGCAACAAAATTCTTTTTTCTCTTCAGCCGAGCTCATAATTATTCAATATTTGGTCCGGACCATAAAACGATTCTTTCGGATGACCGAAAAAACTCGATCGACACGAAAAATTGCCATGATGTTCAAAATCCCATTAATTATGAATGGTAAAATATTTTTCATTGCATCCCAACGTTGCAATCTTCGGATAAATTGATTAATTAAATAATCAAAATGCTGAATGAACGTTTCGATCGAAAAATTGATTTTGAGACTCATTTTTATGGAAAATAAATTCTCATGAATTATGTAAATAAGAATAATGATCTGATACGATCTCAGCCTCGCTCGGTTGGGCCGCATGACTTGAGCCCCATTTGGTTGGTGAGAATGTAAACATAGCATAGCATAGAATTATGGATTTCTAGAGCTGAAAGGATAAACTGTAAATTTGCTTGTAACACAGGACATGAGAGAAATGGAGAGAAGGAAGCGAGTCGAAATGATGATGAATTCGAGATTATTTCGAGAAGAGCTCGAACGAATTATCGAGACGCAGATGAAAGATGGTTCCGGACCGTCGGGCTTGTTGCAACAAATATCTGAAATGATGGGGGCCCAAGGAGCTCGATTCAACGCCAATGTGTTCAAAAGTACGTCATTCGCAAAAATTAAATCATTTGATTTTTACCTCAAAACGTTTTTTATCGTTTCATCCATTTTTTCACTATTTTTTTTGGTTTTTATCAAAATTGCCCCGGGCTCGCGTGTTGCTAAATTGAAAAACGAAAAGGACAAGCTCAAGTTGATCGATTTTCGTTAAATTTTACCGGAGATATGAATTTTTCAAAATTAGCGCCTTTCGTTCTCCCTTTTTTTATCGTTTTACCGAATTTTTTATCAATTTCTCGACCGAAATCGAAAGTTCTCCTGATTCACATGAATCTACATTAAAGAACGAAAAGAATGAACCCAAGTGGATCGCTTTTCATGGAATTTTATCGGAGATATGAATTTTTCAAAATTGCAGTCTGTCGGTCTCCCTTTTTTTTTTTTTTTTTTTTCATCGTTTCACCGAATTTTCGGCTAATTTTTTGGAACTCCTCATTCTCGAGTAATCCCCAGAATGAATAAAAGATTTTTCGACGTAGAGAATCCCGGTGATGAACGATTTTTATTTGTAGATTCAAATTGCGTCGTGCCAATAAACGACATTCGAGGTGTGGAGAGTATGGGCTACGCAAAGGGTGAAAAAATTCTTCGTTGCAAATTGGCTGCGGTATTTCGATTGCTGGATCTTTACGGATGGACTCAAGGTGTGGGGGGTCAAATAACAGCCCGTTTGAATCAGGACCAGGAACATTTTCTGGTTAATCCTTACGGGCTTCTTTATCACGAGGTGACTGCCTCGAGCCTCGTAAAGATCGACATGAAAGCGACAGTCGTCGAACAGGGCACGACGAATTTCGGCGTTCATGTTACCGGATTTCAACTACACTCGACCATACACGCTGCCAGACCAGATATCAAGTGCATCATTCACATTACGACACCCACCGTTACCGCTGTAAGTTTCAAACATTTTTTTCCTCCTTCACAAACACTCGTAAATACAAAAAATTCTAAAAGAAAAAAGAAACAAATTTTTTTGATAAACAATTATTCATCAAAATAAATATATTTATAAATAAATTTATAAATATTTTGTATTTTTATTTATTTATTTCTTTTCAAATTCAAATTCAAAAAAGAACATTAATTTATTCAATAAATAAATATATTTGTGTATAAATATGATGAAAAAAATAAATAGATTAAGGCCCCAGGCTATTGTTGGAGGGTTACGGGCCAAACGGGCCATACATAAATGAATAATTTTGTCGACAGGTATCGTCTTTAAAATCCGGCCTCCTTCCGCTAGGCCAAGAGAGCATAGTGATCGGTGAAGTGAGCAGTCACCGGTATATGGGCGAGAGCGTGCTGGAGCCCGAAGAGCGTGAAAAAATAACGCGAAATCTTGGGCCAGTAAACAAAGTTATGTTGCTTACAAATCGTGGTGCCCTTTGCTGCGGCGAAACCGTCGAAGAAGCTTTTTACAATGTTTACAATACGGTGTTAGCCTGCGAAACTCAATTGAAATTAATGCCCGTTGGCCTCGAAAATCTCAGTCTCATATCGGACGAAGAGAAAAAAGCGATCTACGAAGCCTCGCGAAAAGGACTCGTCACACCAGCCACCGGTGCAGCTTCTACTGCCGCTGCCGTCGCCGAACCTTCTCCTCTCGCTGAAAAACTCGAAAAACGCTGGAGGATCGGCGGCACAGAATTCGAAGCGCTTATGAGGATGCTCGACAATGCTGTAAGTCGGAAACACAAAATTAACATCGTCTCCGATCCAATGATGTTGAAATCCAAAACTTGTTTTTCTCTCGAGCAGACCTCGAGATTCTTATTAAATATTCGATCAGGACTATAAAACGATATTTTTTTTTTTATCTAAAAACAATATCGGTACGAAAATTGTCACGATTTTTTAAATTTAACAAAACGTTGATAAAAAACCGTATTTTTGTTGGATCCCATGCAGATTTTTATCATCACGCAAGTTTCTTCTAGTTTTATCTCCCCATCGTTGTGTTTTTTCCAAAATATTTTTTTTTCACTGTTCTTTCGTATTTTTTATGAATTCGAAAAACCTTTTCCTTGCAGGGATTCCGAACCGGTTACATCTACAGACATCCGTTGATCAAGGGCGAGCCGCCACGCCCTCGTAACGACGTCGAAGTCCCTCCGGCCGTATCCTCCCTGGGATATCTCCTGGAGGAAGAAGAATTATACAAACAAGGGTAAGTTTGTGAAAAAAAATTATTTTCCCTATTTTTTTAATCCAAATTCGCAAAAATCGTTTTTTTTTCCTTTAATACTTACGTCGTCGTGCCGTTGCGTTGTCTCAGATTGTGGAAAGGTGGGCGGAAAGGGACCGACCGATCGCGCTGGTTGAATTCGCCGAACGTCTACCAAAAGATCGAAATCCAAGAAACAGGAACGCAGGATCCGAAAAAAATCACCAAGGTAGAGATAATAACAAATAATTTCTTTTGAACATCGGTCAATTCTGGTCGGGTGAATAATTCATAGTTTCCGCGATCGAGACGAGATTTTCTTAGTGATGTACGATCCAGAGAAAGAGAGTAGCCCGCTTTTCCGGCGATAGTAATCGATTCCGATAAGCCAAGCCATTTATCTTTAGCCAACATTCCACAACGAGAGAGAGAGAGAGCCAAAAAATAGTATGGCGGTGCGTTGAGTAATAAACGAGTCGAACGAACAAACGGTCCATAGAAAAAGCCATTTTTATCGGCTCGAAAATTCCTCATTATTATAGAATATCGAGTCGACAATAGCGTGTAACAAACATCATGAAAAATGCAAAAGATTTCTTCACAATTAACAGTCACATGTTGTAAATCTTCTACCAAATTTAAAAAATCTCCATTAAACAATTTTTTTCTTTTTTTTCTATCAAATCCAATATATTTCCTTTGTGTCGGCCGGTGATCTGTGTGCGATGGAGATCACGTCGACGAGTCAAGTTGTCCGTATGTCCATTTGAGTTTCTTCCTCGAAGAAACCGACCCACGTATCTCGCGACATTAAAGATCGTCTAATTCCCACGAGTTCTCCTTCGTTCACCGATAATCGAGTATAAATTTCTACATATACATATAAATATATATATATATATATACACACAAAAAATGTATTGCTGAATGTTACGCTTTGATGTAATAATCTATCGAGATATCTACGTGTTCTAACCGTTGAAGCACTTTTTCTGAAAATTTATCCAAAATCTTGAAAAGCTCCCGAAATATTTCCTCGGCCGCCATCCGAATAACAATTATAATGAATAGTAATCATATTATATCAATTATAATATATTATATAATATATTAATATATAAATATATAATAATATATGTATAATATATTTATATATTAATATATAAATATATAAATATATAATATATTAATATAATAATGAAAAAATAAAAATAAATAAATGAATAAATGATAAATATTCTGGTCGGTGCGTCTCATTGTTCGGAGATAAAAACTTCTTTGGCGAAACATATTGAAAAAAAAAACGATAAAATGTGAGCTACCGCTTAGGGCGTGCAACGAGTATAAATAATCGTTGCATCGAAACTTTTCTGACACCGTTTTTATTAACATTGGCTTCTACGCTAGTTTTTCGTGGAAATGTACTGCCTTTGATATTCTCACTGGAGTGACTTGCCTCCTGTGTGTGCGTGCGTGTTTTTTTTTTTTTTCCTTTTTTTCTTGATTTTCTCTACGCCAACGAAGTGTTGTTTGTAGCTTCTGCAGGTGCAAATAAACCAGATTTAATCCTCTTGTCGAACAGTAAATTTCTATATGGATTGTCATTTGAAATCACTTTTTTGTTGTTGTTATGTTTCGATTTTGTGGGAAATCAGAATTATTCTGTTTTTTTTTGGGGGGATTTTTTTTTTTTTTGATATTACTCGACGGTGTAGCCGCGAGTCCGAGATCGCGAGTGTGGCATGAGTTACATTCACTAAGACTTTCGAGAATTGGGGAATCGAAAGAAAAATTAACCGCTGCCGAATTTTTTTTTTTTTTTCGCGTATTTTTTGGAATTTTCTGGCGGAATTTGAAAGAAGGAATCCGAACGCTTCTTTCTTCGAAAATTGAGATCGAAATTCCGAGCGAATGAAACTCGTCGCTGCTAGAAGAAAAAAAAAGAAAGAAATGGGATTTTTCTTCTCGTTTTTAAATTTAGTGAATTGCGATTCTAATCCAACGCATTGTTTTTGTTTGCTTGTTCTCGTTTGTAGTGGGTGGATCAAAGCGCTGAGGAGGTAATGAGAATATCCACTTACCTATGTCCGGATTAAATAACTGGTCAAGTTGAAATCCATATATTTATCCATTAACTTTTTTCAGTATCACGCAGCCTCATCATTATCACTCGATAACATAACGCAATCTCATTCTCAACCTCCTCGAACCATTACCGCTTACACAACGATCTATTATTTTTATTGCATGACACTTTTAAGGGCTTAAACATTCACTAGACGCGGTGTCCAGTCTTTCGAACTCTCCTGCGATCGTGAAAATCCAAAATGTTCATCCAAAATATTTATCAATTCATTTTTCAACTTATTTTTCAGCTTAATTTTCAATTCATTTTTTTAATTTATTTGTGATTTTTCTTTCAATTTTTTTTTCAATGTATTTATGAATTCATTTTCGGATTTATTCATCAATTGATTTTGAATTTTCAAAAAATTTCCAATTCTCGGAATTTATTGAGAAAAAAAAAAAAATTTCATCGATTTGATGGAATTTTTCACCAAAAATATTCGATGACTGGACCCCGCGTCATAATTATGGTATCTAGGTCATTCTCGAAAGGGTGAATGAAAACGAATTTTCGTTAATGAGCGATAATTATTCGCACGACCTCACGATCGCCTGAATATTGTCGAATTTGGACAATAGAAAAGAAAAAAAAGAAAGGAATAATAGTGTCGAGATTCGGAGGAGTGTGAGGAGTCGCTTATCGTTTTGATAGCGATAAGAAAGTCTGAATGAATGTGTGAATGCGTCTCGTTGATTGTCCAAGTGCCGTGAGAATCGATATCCGTCGTACTACGATCTCTCGCGTCCGTCAAAACATCCACTGCTGCAACAAAACCAGACCGGTGTAGCCCGACCCCTGAATCGCCTCGATTATCGATGTTTCATTATTTTTTCGATATTATTTTTCGACATCGATTCTCGTGGAAAGAGACGTCACTTTTTATTCTCAAAGAAAATGTTTAAAAATTAAAAAAAAAAAAACAAAAATAACAACTTTGATACAAAAGAAAATTTTTACCGACGAAAATTTCCTTCAAAGGATTTTGGGAAAAATCATAGTGGACGGATAGATGGATGAATCGGCAGAGAAAAAGTGTGAGCGAGTGAGAATAAAGCGTGAGAATGGGGCATGGAGAGAGACACGGATATGTAATTGCCATTGGTGGGCGAATTAAACTCAATAAAATAAAAAAAAAGAGGAAAATTCATGACTAAAAAAATCGCTTAGCTGTTGGCTATAAAAGTCTTCCCCACGTTGTTTGGGTCGCAACTAACGATCTGGTTTTGTGTGCAGTGGGTGTCTGATGGATCGCCGACGCACAGCAGCACGCCGGTCAAGATCGAAGGCGCTCTACAGTTTGTCCCGAAGAACACCAACCCGAAAGAATTTAAACAATTGCAACAACAGGTGAGTAAGGGAATAATTGATCCGCCACTCGGTCCACTTGGTTTTCGCATTCATGCGAAATCGTTTTTTTTTTTTTTTTTTTTATCCTTGTCGATGCATTTTTCAAACTTTCACGCAGATCAAAGATTATCGTCGAGCTGAAAAAATATCGGCTGGACCTCAGTCTCATATTCTTGAAGGAGTCTCCTGGGAAGAGGCGAAAAAGATGCAGGTCAGTGAACGAACCAATCATTTTTCTTATTTGCCCGAAGTTTTTATCGATTCGTGAAAAAAATGTGAAAAAATATTTTTATGCAATTTTTATTTATTCAATTTAATAAATATTCATCGATTATTATTCATTCAAAAAATTCAATTTATTTTTAGTATTATTCATGACAATTATTATTTATTTATTTTAATTAATATTCATTAATGATTATTTATTTAAATTATTTATTTATATTAATTATTTTTTATTTTTATGCAAACAGATTCATTGACGAAATTTGTGCTCGGAATATTATTCTGCATATTGGAAAATGAACTTGAAATTTATGATTTTTTTTTTGTCAACACAAATTTGGTCCAAATTTTGGGTTTCACGTCGGAATTTTTTTTTTCATCGTTCGTGTTTGTCTTATCAGGACGCCACGATTAGCGGAACGGGAGAACAAGTGGTGCTCGTAGGTGCAGCCAGCAAAGGAATAATACAACGAGGATTTCAGCACAACGCAATGGTATACAAAACTCCATACGCGAAAAATCCATTTGACGCGGTTACCGATCAGGAACTTGACCAATACAAAAAGGAGGTCGAACGCAAACACAAGGGAGATCCATGTGAGTCTTTCAACGAAATAATTGTCAATTATACGAGGGAACATTTTTGAACGTCCAATCTTGAGAATCTCAAAAATTATAGGAAAAAGTTTTAACCCTAGAACGGTTACCTTATTTTTTCTGGGGTCAAAATGACCCTGAATTTGAAAAATTCATATCTCCGGCAAAATGGAACGAAAATTGTTCAACTTGGGCTCATTCTTTTCGTTTTTTAATGCAGAATCACGTGAGCCTGAGATAATTTTGTTTAGAGTTAAAAAATCAGTCAAAAATCGGGTAAAACGATAAGACAACGGGAAAAGGAAGAGAGAACGGGATTTAAAGTCGCCCGGGGTCGTTTTGACCCCAGGTGACCGTTCCAGGGTCAATAAAAATGAGGAATATTCTTCATTGCGTACTTTGGATTGCCTCATTTTGACCTTTCAAATTGTGTGTTTCATACAGACGATGAATCCCAGTCCGAATCGGAAGCTTTGTCATCGTTCAACGTCAGTCGTGCGACTCATGAATCTAGCACTGCCAAAAGTCCCGTTCAGTCTCCAATATCCGTCACATCGGAGACCGAAGAAGAGAGCAGAGATGGTAAGTCCATTTTTAAAACTTTTATCATCCGATTTACGATTTTTACGTTCCAATCGATCGCGTTTTGGAATTTTTGAAAATATCTGATTGTATTTCTGTTTCAGAACCTCGCGTTTTGCGGATAGAAACGAAACAAGTGCCTGTTCCCAGTCAGCCAGAAATGGTATTGAGCGACGGTAAGAATTCCATTGCTCACCTTCGTAATTATAGTTATTCGCATGTTCTGGAAACTCTCGAATGGGCACGTTATCCTGATATTTGTTAGTCGATGAGTCACATTGGTGATGGTAGGATTTGGAGACGGAGAAGAAAATGAATGAAATTCTTTGATCACGTTGTTTTGTTCTATTTTGAAAAAAAAAAAAAAAAAAAAAAAAAAAACACCTCACACCCCGTCCCGAAGCAGACCACCACCAACCAACAAAAAAAATTACAAACTCCCCCGCCCCCACAACGTTTCGAGAGTCCCGGAACTCGGTTAGGGACGAATTGACAGGTAAGGAGCTCCGAACCCTCCTCGATCCTCGTCCCAAAATTTCAACTCACGATTTGCCTCAATCTTTTATTTATTTATTATTTTTTTTCGGAAATTTAATCTCGATATTATTTTTGCACGTTTGTCACACGCCTCGTGTCCTATTCTCAATGTTCAGCTCAAGACGCCACGAGCCAGTTTCTCAACGAGATGAGACGCACGGCTATCGAGCCGAGAAACGACCACACCACTCACAGACGCGGTATTTATATTTTTTTTCTTTTCATATTCGCACGCATTTTGCCTTTGCACGAAAATCTGCATCCCGCTGGTTTTTTCTTTCGTCCAAATCATTTTCCTCGCTTTTTATTCTCAAGCATGACCTTTCATTTTTAAAAAATAAACACGGATCGTCAAAAAATCATTTTTACGCTATTAAGAATCGCGATTTCGAGTCTCGACTTACGTTCCAATCCAAAATCGTTCGCTGAGATGGAAATTTTCATTGGACAATTAAAAAAGAACAACGATTTTTCACTTTTTTCGAAATAAAAATCAATTTTTTGATCGAAATTCCATCCGGTCTCGGGTTTGCTAATAATTTTTTATAAAGGGTCCATATTGGTGGGAATTTCAACGTAAGGGACCGCTCAAATGTTCCTTGAATGGATAACAATTCGTGAATTGGTAGAAAATCATTTTTGAGATTGTTGGACCATAAGAACGTTCGGGTCGATAATGAAATCTTGAATAATTAATAAATTCAATAAGGAGATTTGCTCGGAATATGTTGGAATGCTTAATAACGTAAATTCATGACTGATCTGTCTGTGCACATGACTCGCACCTTGCTTTCCTTCATTGTCATCAATATTGCACAGCGCAGTTTGTGACCCGCACTGCACGAGCCTAATTCTTTGGCCGATTAACCCTGGAACGGTAACCTGGGGTCAAAATGACCCCGGGCGACTTTGAATCCCGTTCTCCCTTCGCTCTCCCGTTTTCTTATCGTTTTACCACATTTTTGACGGATTTTTTAACTCTAAACAAAATTGCCTCGGGCTCACGTGATTCTGCATTAAAAAACAAAAAGAACGAACCCAAGTTGAATGCTTTTCGGCAAATTTTACCGGAGATATGAAATTTTCAAAATTGGGGTCAATTTTAATAATTTACTTTGTAGATTCACTGAATTAATATTCAATAAACTTGATAAAATTAATCATTATAACAATAAATTATTATTATTATGAATGAAATAAATACTTAATAATAATTATCAAATTGCCTCAGCTTCACGTGATTCTGCATGAAAAAATGAAAAGAATGATCCCAAGTTAAACGATTTCCGTTCAACTTTACCGAAAGTATGAATTTTTCAAAACTGGGGTCATTTTGACCCCGGGTATAGGTATAGTAAATAAGGTTACCGTTCTAGGGTTATAATTATACAGATCCGCCGTTGGTGCAACGATACACGTCGAATATGTGACTCAACGTGGAGACAGTTATGAGAATGAGGCGAGGCGAGGTGGCAGAGAAAAAAGAGAAAGAGAGAGAGAGAGAGCAGAAATAATAAAAGTGAATGGAGGACTGAGTGTTCGCGCGTGTCAATCTCTATCGGCTGTGTTGATTTTTACAGAGAGTGTTTCTTGGACAATATGATTCTTGCAGATTTATTAACGAGCAGTTGTGGCAGCGTTTATGGAGAAGAGACTTTTGATTGGCAATCCATTCAACTGGTCCAGTACGATGTGCTTCGTTTGACAGTCGTGAGGTGTTCTACCGTTGCCGAGAGAATGAAGGTCATTACGAGCGACGATTTGACCTCGAGATCTTCGTTCCCTCGCCCCGGAGTCGAGCAAGAAGAAACCACGAAAGTTGTTCCTTCCTTCCGAGTTGATCGTGCCACGAATTTCACTAAAAATCCTGATAATTACGATGATCCGGGGCTTCGAATTTCCGGCCTCAAGAAAACATTTTTCACCGAATCCTCTGACCACAGAAATCCAAATTTAGAACATCACGGGAAGAGAAAACTTTCGGAAAAACTTGCCGAAGCGATCGGCCGGTTTTCTTCTTCGAATCATTGGTCAAAACGCCCGAATGACTATTTTACCGAAACTTTGGCTTCTTCCGGTTACGTCAAAAGTTTGATTGAGAAATTTTCAAATTCTCCCGTCGCGTCTACCCGCGAAAATCACCAAAAATCGCCAATTCCCTCAGAAAATCGTCAGAACGACGAGCAAAATGTTTCTTTGGCTAAAAAATCGACAAATAATAACAATAACGAGGAGGTCAAGTGTCGAGTCGAAGAAACTCCGAGACCAGACTTCGTCGACACGATTTTCATCGGCCCGGCCGATCAGATCGACAACGCGTCTTGGGTCACGGCCTTGAACTCGTCCGGAGCCTCCGACGGAGATCGACAATCGACAATGACTATCGATCCCGTCGACGTATCGAACGGCAACGTCAATGAGACCGCTTGGTATCCCACGCACGAATATATTTCCCCCAGCACCGACGAGAGCAACGAATCCGACGAAAACGGAAATTTAATGAGTCACGACATAAAAAAAGACCCGGAAAAAATTAATTACTCCCCCGACACGATGATCGACGTCGTCAACATGAAAAACGAGAAAAATTCTCCATCTGGAATCATTGAAAATAAAGAACTTGCGATCTCCGACGCCGACGACGACCGCTGCAAGGAAATCGCCGAAAAAATCCAAAAGTCACCTCGACCCCGGCCAAAAACTTTGATCCACCAAGACAGCGTGGCCCAAATAATCAGCGGAATGAACGATAATATCGAGCCATCAAAAATCGTTGTAAACCATTTGCCAAAAAGTGATTTTTCCATAAAATACAATCTCGAGCCGAGCAAAATGCAACTTTTTTATACTTTGACTGCGGAAAACGAAACGCCGGAAATTGGAGAAGAAACGAAGACTTTGTCGGCGAGTCCAAATTCTCTCGGAAGCGGAGCCGAGACCGGAGGAGAAAATTCTCCGTGGTTTGGCGATTTTGAGATGATCGAAAAATCGGAAAATATCGGCGAGTCCGTGCCAACGATAAGTTTGAAAAACGCGTCGAAAAATGAGGTTTGCGAAGTTTACGATTGGTCGTTGGAGTTGGACGAGAACGAATGGAATTCCGAGGACGAACGAGCCGAAAGAATTTCCAACGAGAGTCTGGGCATTCCCGAATCTCTGATGACTCACACGATCGAGCAATTTGGTCCGGACGACGACGAGTCTTTCGAGAAAGATATAAGCAGCTCGGCCAATGAGATAATCGCTCATTTAGACATCCGGGAACTTTACGTCTGCGCGGCAAACATCGTGGACGATGTGATCGACGCGGTTTCGTTTCTGGACCGAATTCTCCCGGAGTCTCTCGTCGAGCTCGAGCTCGACGAGGATTCCGAGAGAAACGAACTTCTGCTGGCTGCCAGGGAAATCGTCGCTCAGAGGGTCGAGCTGGACTCGCAAGATTCGGAGATTCCAGGGACCGAGACGATCGACGAGAGCCCTGAATCGAGTGACCACGACGCAACGAATATTCACGATTACAGTAGCGGCAGTAACAGCAGCGCAAGCGTGATCGTAATCGACGAAGTGGTTCACCACATAATCGACAAATTCAGCGACAAAAAACGGGCACTATTGCATTCGAAGAAAATCAAAGAATCAACAAACATCGGGATCGTTAAAGAAATGTCTCGGACGAGCGGGAACTTGAGCAAAGAGAGCGACGAAGTGATTCTCGAGTTTCAGAGCCTGGCTCGTCGTTCCGTAGCGGACAACAGTTTGGAATTGAATTTAAAGGTCGAGAAGAATTTTTGGAAGAGTGATCTTCCGTTGATGTCGCCCGAGCGACAGGAAGTCACGACGTCGGAGTCGACGGAGAATGACACGAAGTCGGACAGTGGCAAGGAGAAGGACGGGGAAGCGATAATCTTGGAATCCCCGCGAGCCCACAGACAAGCGAATAAACCTACATCGTATTTTTGCCTCGTCGAGTACGTGCCCGAAGGTCGAGGCGACCTGGTGGACGACGAGAACGAAGATTCCCAAGAGGAATGTTCCCCTCAGAGGGATCCTTTAGCCTGCATCCCCGAAGAAAACTCGGCGGAGATCGTCGGCGAGGAAAAATATGGCCTGGGGATGATCCTCGAGGACCCAGAGAACTGCACCGACATCGAGGACTGCGAGGAAGAGACTTGGAACCATACGTACACGCTTTCTGATCGGAGCGAAGACGCAGCGACCGAAAGTCTCTATTGCAGCACATACAACGCGGACGTCTCGAGCAGCAACGACGATACGCGCCAAACCTCTTTGGGAATCGACAACGACGAAGCTTTCGATACGACAGCGAATTACGCGGACATTTCTGGGCCGACGTGCCTGTTTGCTCAAGCTCTGGAAACGAGTGTCCAGTACGACGCGATGTGCGAGGTAAAAACCGAGGGAGACGCGATCGAGCAAAATGTGGCCAACGTTTCCCTGGAAGCGACAGAATCGCAGATTCTGGCTGGACCGGATTGCCTTTCCTGTTCGCAAGACACCAACGAATTTATCAGACTCGAAAAAGAATTGTCGGTTCCTTGGGAACGAGACGATTGTCGCGACGTTCCGACCATCGAAAACCCTACTCAGGGCATCAGCCCCTCCCTCTGGCCACTCAATACTTCGCCGTTAAAGTCTCTGCCACGATATGAAGAAACGAGTCTCTACAGAGTCGTTTCCAACATCAATCTCACCGACACCATTTCCAGTCACAGCGAAATGCCCTCGGAACGCGATTAATGCCATTTTTTTCATTTTTTTCAGCCCTTTTGCTCCATTTTTTTTCTTTTTTTTTCCTTTATTTTTTCATTTTTTTTCGTTATTCAAAAACAAAATTTCTTCTCGATTTCATTTTTTTTTCTTATTTTTCTTTTACTTTTTTTTATATCGCATAATTGCATGAAGCGTTGAGCTCCAAGCACGCTCGCACGGTCAAGTGCCCTTTCCAGGTTGTGGATACATTGAGACTAATGAATTTAGCATCGATGAATTCTGTGATAATAATGATTGCGACGAAATTCGCTGGTTCAGTACAATCGATTGTACGATCAGTACGATATAGAAAATGTTCTAATTGGATACAAGTTCCGATAATTAATCGCTTGATGTTGAATTCATTGGTTCTTCGTTCTGGACAATTTTTTCAGACACCCTAGCGTTTAGTACAGAAATTCCATTATTTTTGTTGCTTTCCCAAAGCTCTTTATCGATTCAATTGCCTGTAAGAGAATTCCATTACAAATGGAAACTTTAATTTGATTATTCTGTAAAAAATGTAATGGCCATTTTATTCATCGATCCTTAGATTGAAATTTCGCACGAATTTTAAAGAATTTTTTTTTTTTCGTCATTTTTTTCTTGTAGCCGATCTACATTATCGACGGACGGTCGCCATTACATTTTCTCTGTTCGCTTACACTCGGTGAAAATGTAAATTCAAACCCGAATGACCTTCAATAACGCATGTACTTAATAAATGCGTTTTGCTTCTGTGTTCCTTCATTTCATCTATTCTTTTCATCATTCTTTTGTGCTACCGTGACGATAAACTAACAAGCGCGACTAACAACAATCTGCTGCGCGCGGTAAGGCTTCTGGGTTGAGTGTCTTTCATTTTTTTCGCCTGTTGCTCGTCATCGACGTAAACTGAGGACAAAATTCCGTTTCACATCGATTCTATGCTTGAAAAAACAAAAAAAAACAAAAACATGGCTCCGAATGAGTCTGGCAATGGTGCGCGTTTCTGTTCCAGGAGAGAACACGGTAAATGGGGATCACTCTGACGCTCATCACAGCACCTTCTCTCAGAGCAGCAAAGAGGTTCGTTTACATTTTCCTTATCGTGATTATTATTATTATTGTGGGCGCGGAAAGATTTCGAGAATATTTTTTTTTTATTTTGTGACATATTTTTGAACTTTGTTGTGGGATAAATTCGAAAATTACGGTTCGCGATGACGTAATATTACAAACCAACAGTGCTTTGAACTTAGCCGCGGTATATCTTAACTTTTTGAGTGGACGCATATTAGTGCGTATTGGGTCAATTTGACCCGAGGCGTTTTTCAAATCGTACTCCAGTATAATGGCATTTTTTTTGGCCGAAACGTTTTTTGTAGTGAATTATGAAGACTTTTTAATTTAACGGTATCGAATACGTGTCGCGATGTCCAGGGATTCATCCCCTCCATTTGAAAAAGGAAATTTTTGGCATTGTGACAATATGAGTGGAAAACTTTTCGATACTTAACCTCAAAAATAGTGGATTTGTAAAAAATGATTGAATTTTAATGAAATAGCGTTATTATGCAAAGCTCTCTTCGTCGCAGTTAGAGGTAATGACGAAAAAACAATGTCGAAGGGTTCTATAAGTGGTGTGCATGTGGGTGTAAAGCTAAACGTATAGTTTTATATGTGAGAACTTCCGTGTTAAGGGTTCGATGTCGCAGGATGTGAGCGTGAGCGAGGAATCGCCCAAGAAGGAAAAGAAGAAGAAGAAGGGTCTGAGGACGCCATCTTTCCTGAAGAAGAAAAAGGAGAAGAAGAAGCCGATCGAGGCGTAGGGTGTTCCGCAAAATAAGGTACTCAATTACGAACTCTCTTTCCCGAAAAATATTTTTTAGTGCATTACAGCGCCATCTGTGCAAAAAAAAATGAAGCAAAATTTTGTCTAAAAAACGATTAACTGGTGCGCCGCCTCGCGGCCGATTTGTCGAACTAATACATCGTAGAATTTAAAAAAATGATAGAAAATTCTTGATGCTAATCCATTTCCTTCGGGCCCATTTTTTGTTGCAGTTTTTGCACAAATCGACGCAAATGAAAGAGATTATGGTCGTGAGCGAAGAAGCGCGAACAAATTTCATTCGAAATTGGAGATGATTGAAAAACAAAAAACAAGTGCGAATAAGGAGCATAGACGAGAAAAAAAAAGCAAACAATGAGTGATCGAATCGAAGGACCTGAAGAAAAAAAAAAAAAAACACGCCGAGAGCTAAAATCACAGCATCTTTCCAGGACTCAAGACTGCCATCACACATTATACATCTTCGATAAGGAAATTAATTATTATAATATTGTTAATGTTTTTACGTTTTTAATTTGTTGAGCCTCGCGCGCGCGTGCTCCGCCTCGCATGTACACACTCACACAAAAACACACATCACTCGGAAGCCGGGGGCGAGAGAGGAACAAAGAGCAAGAAAGAGGAGGAGGGGGGGGGGGAGGATCACGAGATTCTCATTGGGCGATTCTAGCGACGCATTTTCTTGCGTGTCCGGAATTATATATATATATTAATATATAAATATGCGTCGTTACGTCGCGGAGTGCCCAATGGAGAAAAACAAGAGTGAGATTTAAAATGGCCGCCGATGAGGCTTTACGAAAAATGTAACTGTATGACGTACAACGTTTTGTAATATGAATTTAACGAGACATATGTCAATGACGCAGAGTGTAACGAACATTTGTGTCTGCAACATGACAAACCGAATTGAATTTCCGTATACATGTGTAAAAATTTATCGATTTTGTTATTTTGTCCTTCTCGTCGTTACACACGATCTACATCGATTCACGAATCTACACTCGTAGCTTTATCCTTTTGCTCTTTTTATTTGGACCGCATGACCGCGACCTCTGGCGACAAAAATCTTATTCGCATTCCGAATCGTCACAACTTCCGGCTGCGTTGTTTTTTTTTTCGATGATATTTTATCACTAGTTTTTTTTAAATTTCATTTCATTGAAGTTTTTCATGCTTTTTGTTCGACTTTTTATAAACGATCCCATCGGACGCTCTAATGTGTTGAGAAACCGTAAGTGTCGCTTGTACAAATTACCTGTAGTTCGCAAATGAGTCGCCTCGAATCGGGAGCGCTGCTGTGTATGGAAAGGGAGTTTGATATATATATCTAAAAATATATGGCTCTAAAAAAATGGATTTCTCTCAAACACGTGTTTTTAGAAATATAATGAAAAATTTGACATATTCGAAAATAACTGAATAATACGAAAGGACTGGAATTTTGTCATCCTGCGCTTTGATGCCCATCGATCATGTTTGAACAAAGATTTATATACATATAAATATATATAGTGATATAATATTCCAGTGGAAATGTTCGAACGTTCGTCGTTATCCAGCAAAATGTAACAGAGGACACTGAATATTCGACAACTCGAATGCGATCATGTACTTTTTAGATACTATTCGAAAAAAAACATTATTTATGACTTATTTCGTCATGATAAATATTAATTACGAATGAGAATTTCTGCAATGGTACGCCCTCTGACTCGTGAGTTCGGGAGCATCGACCTCATCATTGTTATTATTATAATCATAACGTTTTTATAATTGCTGCGTTGGCTTGGATCGCGATTCGCAACATCTTTGTACATTTCGTGTGTAACGCTCGATGAATCTCCCGTCTCCCGTTTCGCGCGCTGCCTTTAACGAAGAAAAAAAAGAAAGAAAATAATAAAAGAAAAGAATGGCCTACGAAAGCTCCGCGTACGTCTGCGAAGGAACTGCGAGCAGGGCTATCGATTATGCAAATTTGGCTGGCAATATGTATTAGTATATAGTAAAAAAGAAACGAGCACACATGAGCTTATCGTCGCATTGCGTTTATTTTATTTCGCCGCCTATGTTCGGAGCAAAGAAGAAAGCTTTACAAATAAATGAGATGAGCGCCCTCGGGATAACCTCCATTCGCTTGACACACAATCACATACACACATACAACACACTTCGTAATATTTATCCGCATTCTTTCTTCCCCGTTAAAGCGAGTTGCGAAATTAAAAAATACGAAAAAATATACACTCGCCGCATTTTTGTCTCTATTTAATCGGCACCAATTCGAACCAACACGTTTTTCTATTAAAATACGAGAGCAGCTTCTCCAAAATCGACTCCCGATCGCACACACACGCTCTTATCAATATATACCTTTCCTTCTTTTGTACATTGAACGATACGAGACTCCTCTCGCGTCTCTTAGACATATACATATATACATTCGCATATATGTGTATATTTCGACGATCCTTACAAATATATATCTTGCTACGTTAGTCTCGTGTTTGGCTGTCCTGTGGCGACAAAATTGATCGATAAAACGAGCAGAAATGATAGTGAGGTAGGTCGCACGACGCTCCTGACCTCTTGCGGCCCCAAATTAATTTGTATGCTCGATACTTTTTTACTTAATGTGAAAAACGCCTTATTATGTGTTAGCTTTTAGTTGTGTACGATGAAGACGTCGATCGTGGTCTCTGCATCGTTCTCATCGTTTTCTATCATTCGAGCTGCCTCTCGAAACCCCTTAATAAATATTTCGGCGTTGAGGAAAACGATCTGCGCGTTGAATAAAGTAGCGCAACGCTAATTTGAACATAACCTCTTCGAAATTGATGCTGATCTCGCGTAACTTTTGACTCAACGAAGCGACGCTATATTTTTCTTCTCGTCGGAGCTCGGAGCAGTCAGTCGGCTTTTTGTCTGCCATATTGGCATCGACGCAGCGCCCGCATCGGGTGTGAATTATCCAAAACTTCCAAATTGATTCGAGTTCTCATTCATTATTCTGTCTCGGCTTCTGTCGCCGTCTTCGTCGCTTTTTTTTTCCCTCTATTGATATGCGAGCGGATCACGGACGGCCACAAATTCTATCGTGAGCTTGCGACTCAGTCTCGCGAGCGTTCACGACGTGCTATGACGTATCGATTTTTCTTATATTTTTCATTCCTTTTGTTTCGCACAATATTCACCCCGAAGTCACGTTATTAGGAGACACGGAGTATTATCCGAAAACTATCATCGTTATTATACACTAAATTCTAAGAATGACATAATTTCGTTACGAATGATACGAGAAAAATATTAAACTCCAATTTTTTAGAAATTCAACGTTCTATTCGTCGCGCGGCCATTACATCCGCGTTCAGCTGTGGGACGTTGATCATTTTGTGGTTATTCACTATATATACCTAATGTAACGACATCAGTTGACAAACATAACTATATATAGTTCTAATACGTATATATGTATATATAAGTATTCATATGCAATACATAAATTATCGACTCACGACACTCATTATATATCTATTGAATTATTAGAAAATATAAATCTTTCATCGTCAAAAAACAGTCATTTTCACCAGATGCCGAGTTCCGCGGAGTGACGCACAATCGATTTTTTTCCTTGGCCGCACGGAGTCTTTTTAAGGGCCCACATCCAGGAATGAGAAATTATCGACTCGTGAACAGATTTTTCATTCGATCGTGTTACGGCGAATTTCTAATTTGCTAATCAAATTCTTCGGATTCGAATGAGTAATCGTAGAAAACTTTTTTCTCGGAATAATCTCTTATTAATAACGAACAGTCTGGTCCCTGAATTAGTAAAGAGAATCTTTGGCAGATTTTTTGTGACTTTTCCATAGGATTGTGTCTGCACAAAAATATTCTTTTGACTGTGGGTTGGAGCCTCGGAGTCGCGGAACGATGATTGTCGCGATTGGTGTTGGATGAATAAACCGCTATACGCATTTGATGCTTCATGCATTTTTTTGTTGGATTATTTTTTCACATAATCGACCACTAAACCGGAAGTTCGTTCGATAAACACATCTTTGAATGAATTTCGTATTTTTGGAGAATAAAAAAATGTCTTGGTCTTGGAAAATGAATCTTTGTTCATTATTGGACTCATGAAATAAAAAACTCGATTTTTTCGTTTCATGTCGATGAAGTACCGAACGAGAAAAAAATATCGCATGACTCGAACGTTCCGAAGGACCGTTTGCAAATTTTTATGGAGCCGTCGCATGTTGACGAGTTGAATTTTATTTTCATTCGATTAGGGACATTGGGGCGGACGTTAAAACTCGCGCTCGAGCTCGACCTTGGAGCCAAATGTTTTCTCGCCTCGCACGCGTTATCGCAGCGCTTACAAGGTTATGTACATCCTTACACGCATGATCGGACACAGATTGCTCAGGCGCGTGTAAAGAATAAACTGGACAAAACATATGAGAACGAAGTTCTGGTTTTTTTTAAATTTCTTACCGTCGCATTTCTTTCTAGATGACGCCGAAACAAAATAGCGGACGTTCCTTAAGTAGAAATCTCGTTCCGGAGTTTTAATGAAATTGATTAATCGGTGAATCGATATTTTTTTTCCATTTTTCCATAAAATTCAACTTTTCGTGGATTTTCAACATTTTTCAATTATTTATTATTGAAAAAAAGAAACAAGCTCGTGTTTTCCTTCCGATCTGTGGAACGAAGCATTCCGCAACGCCGTTTTTCAATAATTCTACAAATTATTCGATTATTAATGAAAATATAATAAACCGCAGGTCGATGGTTTATCCAAAGTTGATTTTTATCAATTAATTAATTGTAGGAAAAAGTTTTTGTTAAAATTGAAAAAAAAATGTCCTGCATCCCTTGTGGGGATCGAACCCACGACCTTTGGATTAGAAGTCCAACGCGCTATCCTCTGCGCCAAAGGGACTTGAGAATTTTTAATATAATGGACGAGTTTGTGTCGTCGCTCATGCAGACATGAAAATTTCATCGATTATTGCGATTTATCGATCGACAGGACAATGAAAAAACGTTTTTTGATAATAGGAAACGAGGAAAATTCCGTTCCAACTCGAATCGGACATTCTTAATCGATTTACATGTATATACCTACACACGAGGACGTGTATGCATGACGGAGCGTCTAGGACCCGAGATTTTCGAAGTAAAATTCATAATGAACAAATTATAATTAAAAAATTGTGCGTAAACAATTATTTGAGTCTTATCGTAATTATTTACTGTAAAAAATGCAATGAAATAACAAAATTCGATAATTTATAAATTTGAATGGAAAATTATTGATAATTTTGCCAACTCTCAATTTTTTTTTCGGTCCTTGTCTCGAATCAGGGCCAGCACCAGAAAAAAGTGGATTTGTGACCACGAGTTTTTCTCACAATTGTAATCGTTTCAAATTTCTCGCTTTTCCAACGATATTAATGGATCCGGCAAGGTCTAGGGTCGAGACGAGTGTAGAAAATTTACTGCCACGAGAAATTTCGATTTTGTAATAAAAATAAAATCACCTAGCCAGTCTTTGAAAAATTCGTTTTTTTAAGGCTAAAAAAAAAACGATTTTTGTGTCCAAATGATTTAAAAATATTATCTGGAGAATTCTAGTACTGTCTAAATTTCCAAGCATGTAAAAACCCATGTTGTCCTTTTGCAAAAAAAAATGACATACATACTCGAACCTTGAGGCTTATGCACTAGACCGAGGCCCATAAAAAAGCAATGAATTTTTTTCATACACGAATGTGACATTTTCATGTTTACAAATTATTACGAGGATCGTAACGTGTAGAATCTATAATTGCCAAAAAAACTGGAAGTCCCTGAACTCTCCACTGACATTATTATATCGATTACGAACGTCAGCTTCGCGACGTTTGTTTGCGCGGGAGTAACGGGAAAAAATAAATAAATAAATTGACAAAATTTCAGTCATGTGGTTTTTATTATTCTGATCATTAAATATAAGATGAATATTTACAGAGGATGTTGATCGGTGTAGGATAATATCGACTAACGCTTTTACCTTCAATTAATATTAATCATAACTACAATAATAATAATAATAATTAATAATCAATAATAATAATAATCTCGAGGCTCCATGGATCGTATTTACAGCCGATAATATAATTTCCATGTTTAGGAAAACCATGAGTAGCTTACGTACGTAATGAAGAAAAATAATAAATCATATAGTTCGAGTTAAGTTTGTGGCAATTTTTATGATTTTTTTAGCTCCGCATGGAGTTTCACTAAAAAGGCAAAAATTGAATGAGGTTTTTGCCAATTCCTAGTGTTTAAAACTTCGAAATGGTGCCGAGTGTGAAGAAAAGGGATCGAGAAATAAGCCGAACATTTTTTTACATTTGCACGGAGTAAGGTACGTATTGATACATTTAAATGCAAGTCTTTGGCACTTCTATATGCTATACAATAGTTGAAATGGTTGAAAAAAAAAAATAATAATAATAATCGCCATTCTTCTGTACAAAAGAAATTAGTTCAACGATTATTACGTGGAGAAGTAATTGCTCCGGGTACTGAGCCCTCGAAAGGAAAAAAGTGAACTTCTCTTCGTCATAGGAAAATCGTTATCCGTTAGGTCATCTAGGAATTAATTTAATTCCGTTTGCGTTTCGTTAGGCTCGAAAATTCTATTGAAAAAATCGACTAGGCCTCGAATTTCGACTAACATACAACTTTATGAATGGGAATATCCAGACGGATTCTCGGACATCTTCTACGAATTTTAATGAATATTTTTTCGACTTCGCTTATCCGCGATTTTTATTAATTATTACTCGAAATCTTAAAATCTCGTAAAGATTCTCGGTCGCATCGAAAATTCTTTTTTTTATGGTATTTTGTTTTACTTTCCCTGTTAGGTCGGAATTTTATTCTCTAAACATTCATTAATACTTTTTTGTCATGCTCAATTTCTTAATACCTTGAGGGGTTTCGATTTTTTTTTTTTTTTTTTTTTTTTTTTTTTAAGAAATTTGTTGGGCCAATTAATTGTAACGAAAAAAAGGAAATTCGATGATTTTTTTGTCGTCGCATTCGTCACTCGTGGTCCAACGAAAATTTCTTCTCTTGGTCTTCATGTCTCATCGATTTTTGAAGTCTTATTTAAAATGTAGAATTAATTAATGAGCCAGAAAATCCTCGAATGGCCAAAGGTACGGCGTCGCCTTGATGCACTTCCGCTGCAGACAGTCCAAAGTACAGCGCACTGGGTAAGATCGACTGCTCGATACCGACTGGCGTTCAAGATGTCTCCACTTCGTCTCTGTAGCATGCAACAGAATTAATAATCCTTCTATTATTTTTACCACATTTGAGCATACAAATTAAAATTGACAAACCAATCCTCCGGCGAGTCCTCCTTTCCAAAAACATTTTTGCATTCATGACGAAAACTTAATTTGTAAATATTTCGTATCCTGAATAAATACGACTGAAAATTTCGAGCAGGAATCAATATTCACGATACTGAAATTCGCAACCTTCGGAAATAAGTTTTTTCATTGACTTTTTGTTAAATTTAAAAAAATGACAGTTTTCGTGCCGATTTTGTGTTTGGATTTAAAGAAAAAATATTGTTTTATCGTCTCGACCAAATATTTAATAAGAATTTTGAGCTTTGTTCGAGAAAAATAGATCTTCGTTGCATTCCAACGATGCAAACTTCAATATCGTTCAAAATTTCAGGATCCTGATAAATGAAGTTTAATTTTTCGTGTACAAATGAATAAAAACAATAAATCCACTCGAAAAAGTGACAATATTCGAAAATAGTAAAATTCCTCGTTTCTCGATTAATAATTATCGATTTTTAATGATGAGAAAAAAAGATCTCTATCCAGAAACACATCGAACATCGAATGCCACGTGATAATTTATAGAAAAAATAACATCTACACGATACGGATTTCCAGAGAGGGTTAGACCATTGAGAAGCCATGCACATGCTGTAATTAAAATTAAATTATATAGTTACGGAAAAAAAGAGTGAAAGAAATAAAAAAGTAGCAAAGGCCTCGAAGGTTACGTGTGGGAACGTTACGTAAGAATATTTCGCAGATACTTAGACAGTTTGGAGACATTTTATTTATTGCCATTAGCTTCGTAAGATTTATAATAATTAATAATATCCACATATATTACAATCTTCATTTTCCTTTTCTTTCTCTTCGTTATATACACAAGGGTATTCTATACACTATATTATGTACTTTGTAGTGTATATAGTGATAAATGTTTCCTGTTCGAATGTATACAAAGATCGGTAATAAAAAATGGGAGACGGGATCGAGAATCTAAAGCTACAATAGAAGTTTCGGAAAACTGAAGATTACAGAATCCATACGATTTGTTTTTTCTTCTTTTTTTTTTTCGTGAAAAATTGGGCAGCGGTACAGGAACCATGTCTAAGACACTAATTGGACTAGTCGATCTTTTATAATGATCGTTAAGTTGAAAATTTCCTCAAAAACCCAAAAAATAAAAAACAAAATAACAAAAAATTCAACGACACAGCCGTGACGCGATAAAATACTTTGGAATGAAAAATATCGAAATGATAAAAATTAACAAGACAAACTATCCGAATGGTGAATTTTTGATTTCTCTGTGTGTGTTTTGCTTCGCTTACTCGGAAGCGTAAACTAAATTAACAATTATTGTACTTATGAGTGTAAATTTGAGTTTTTAATCCTCGGCGGAAAATGCTATTTATGTTTTATCCTTTAAGATGCTTTACAGTCGTGATTTTAGCCGGACAATATCAATCGAAACAATTGCAGTTGCTCGTATCGTTTCTTTTTTCTTTTAATATATGTTTTTTTCTTTTTTAATATAAATTTTTCGTATTATTTGAATATTTTCGATGAGTCACTAGAGCTAATTAATACTGCAACAAACTTCATAAACGAATATTATAAAACGCTATACCGAACTATATAAATCTCAGTTAGAATATTGTTTCGGATTCTTTTGAATATTTTAATGCAGAACCGTTGCTTAATTAATAAACCTCGGCTTCGAGCTCGACTAATCAACGTACTTACGTCTCCAATTATTATTCTCTTTCTCTTTCTACTTTGCATCACGAAAAAAAAATAAAAATATTTCGATCTTGGATCGACGAATAAATAAAAACATAAATAAATTTCTTGTTAATCGCGATGTCGTGGGCGTTGGAAACAAAAAGTTGGCTCGTTGAGTTGAAATAATCGTTTCCACTAAAAAAAAAAAAAAAAAATCGAAATTTGGAAAATATTTTTCTTTTTAAAAAAAATTTTCCCTAATTTTCTGCGACCAAGTAAAATAGAAAAATTGGGAATGTGAGCCTTTTTCACAGTCCCCGAGCTGAGAGAGCTCTTCCGATTCTTTGGCCATAAGATTAGTCTCTCACGAAAAACACGTGGGACTTTGGGCTGGTCGTTTCGTTGCTGAATCGTTTTATTCGAGTTTTTTTCTATGCTCGTAATAAACTCGTACGTGTTGGGCGTCAATAATGTAATTTGAAAAATGTTGACGAGAAAAAAAAGTACGAGACGATAATGTAAAGCGTGCTTCCGAAATGGAAAGCGATCGGAATCCATGGAAATAAATAAAATTAGAGGACGCAAATCACATTATTGACGCTTTAGAAAAATCTACCCATTTCCTTGCGATGCAAACGTGCATCGTACACTAATTGACAGTTGTCATACTCCTAATAGATCGCAGAACTTAAGGCTACGGTGATGCTACATATGGAGATTTATCGTTTTATTAATGTCGAGTAAGAAAATAAGTTAATTCGATAAAGCGAAAGAACAAATGATAACAACAATCATAAATCAGACACAATATATACGAGATAATCGTAAATTCTAGATTTTCCAGAGAGTTAGGATTAGCGATGAGAGGGAGGAGGCGATGAGATGATTATTTTACCTTGTACCAATGAAATACAAGAGTTAGTGTTTTCCATAACGATTCATGAATGATTAACAATAAACGCAAAGCATGAGCCAAAATTCGAAAAGTATACATGACCCTGAAGTTCGCATCGTTGAAATGCAACGAAATTCCATTTGTTTATCGGGGCTATGCTTATTATTTGAATGCAAAATATAATTAAGATTATAAAAATCGATTTTCGAGAGCCAAAAATTATATGAGCTCGAAAACTTTTGGATCATTTTGGAAATTAAACAAAAAATCGGTAAAAATATATATTTTTCGTTGAATCGCAACGTTGCGAACTTCAGTTTCATGGAAAAAAAAAACGATATTGAAATTTGCATCGTTAAAATTCAACGAAATTCTTTAATCTCGGTCGCGATCGTTGTTATTAAAATGCAGAATTGTGATGATGGACAATGGATTTTTGCGAGCCAAAAATGAACGGAGCTCGAAAATGTTGAATGATTTTGAAAAATGAGAAAAAAATCAATAAAAATGAATATTTTTAGTTGCGATCCGACGTTGCAAACTTCAGCTTCGTGAAAAGTATACAGAATACATACATAATACCTATGTATAACTATATAATATAATACTTGTAAAAAGACCAGCACCACATGGTATATTAATGTAAATAAAATGGAATAATTAAATCGTCCTCACTATAGTTGTTATTTATAACATATAAACTAGAACGTACGTAAACGACCCGTCTTAATAATTTCTTCCTTTGTCAACAGAGATTCAACGTTGTATACGATTATTAATATATTTATACAGATAAATTTATCCTTTTTCGTTGAGTACTCAACTGGTCTTGTCTTTCCACAAGGCACAGGCAAGCGAGAGGCATTGCCCAATCGAATTTCACCAGAATCATCATTTTCTCCCTCATCTGACCTCCGAATTTGTATTTTTATCTCATTTCAATTCGTCACGAGTGAGTTCCATCCAATAACCAAAAAAGTAACCATTTTTTCGGCAACGAATGGACTAGGAATCTGAATATGCAGGCGAATGGAACGTTTGCTCGGAAGAATCATTTGTTTTTTCCATTTTTTGTTTTATCGTTTCTCAAACGTCCGGAAAATTATGAAAAAAATATAAAGAATAGTGGAAATTGGAAGAATCAGTAAAATTTATGAGAACGAACCAAGTTCGGATCGACGTTGAAAATAACGCGGAATAATATAGTTCGAGGCCGAAAAGTTGTGCGCTCCAACTTTCGACTTTTTATTTTCTTTTTTTTTTAAAACTGATTTTTTAAATTATTTCTTTGAATGTTTTTTTTTTCTCTCTTTTTTTGAATCTCTTGAATCCGGAAATTTATAAAATCTTGAGATTCGAGCCGATGCTTGTGCCTACGTATGCAGAGGTCAGACTAGACCACACATGCTGAAAAGACACCGATTACACGTCAACCAATGTCACCGCTGTAATCCTGATCATTCAGAAGATTACGGTTGTATATGGCAGCCCTGTAACTATACCTATTTGTGGCTGGCCGGTCGGGAACTGGCGGCGGTACGAGAGCTACTTCCCCGCTCAACAGACCACCGCTCCCGCTCTCATCGACCTCGCCTATGCAACTCTCCACCAACGAAGCCTCCACTTCCGTAAACGCCAGTCTCGATCGCAGCAAATAAGCGTACGTTTTGTACCTTTTCAACTGCAACACAATTTTCATTATTAAAAAAAAAATTTTTAAATTGAAAAATTAAAAAAATTAAGAATTAATTTAATTCGAGAAGTTTCAATAATAAAAAAAATCAAACTTGTTTTAATTCTTTTATTTTTCATTAATTTCATTAATATAATAATATTATAATATACACGTTGGCGTGCAATTGTTTGTTTCTTTTTTTCTCACCTCGTAATGAAGGTACGCATCCTTCTCCTTGTAATTTTGAACCGTAAGAGCTTTGGCACCTCGCTCAGGTGGATGCCGTCTGTGCTCATCGAGTTCTGCTTCCAGTCTATTAACCCTCTCTTCGTGGTCCCGTAATTGTTCCCGCTAATCAAGAACGAAGGCAACAAAAACAAGATTGGAGTAATGAATAAATGGTTGTTTCGAGATTCCGAGCTGAGGAATTATGAGTAGATTGAGATATTTTTCAAATTTCGTTACGAAACACAAAATTGAAGTTTGCATCGTTGGAATGCAACGAAATTCCATTTTTTCTCGAGCAGAGCTCAAGATTCTTGACAAATGTTTGATCAGGACGATAAAATACCATTTTTCTAGAATCAAAACACAAAATTCTACGAAAATTGTCATGATTTTTTTTATTCAACAAAAAGTTGATGGAAAAACGTATTTTTCGTTGGATCCCAACGTTGCGAACTTCAGTGTCTTACACAGAGTACAGGGCGAATGCATTTTACTTGAATTGCAACTTCACTCGAATAACTTCTCAACGAAACGCTAATAAATAATTTTCATCATTAAACAAATAAATAAAATAAATTAATTAATAACTTTTTCTAGTATAATCGAGTGTCAAGTAACTATTGAGAGAACGTCCGAATCGGTACAGTCCGCAGGAGAGCTTGTTTGCGAACTAAAACGAGGAAAATACATTTTCGATCTTTTTTCTGAGAGAAAATAAAAATAAAAAAAAGATTTTTCGAGCTATCTTCGATTTGTCATGCACTCGAACATTGCGCACTAAAACGATAATGGATTGGCTGGATGATTGAGTTGATTTATGATGACAAAATATAGTTTTTTGCATTTTTAAATGATTCTCGGTTCATGAAGAAATTCGCCGAGTTCAAGAGCCCCCAATTAAACAATTAACGAGACAGGCTCGTTTAATTAATACGGCGGACGTTAATGCTCGCTACACAACACGTATCGACTGATCTTTGCGAATGAAAGGTTTCACGCATGATTCACGTTCTACCAGGCACAAGTGATCCAGTCTCTAGACTCGAAGAACATTCGTGAAACATTCAGTGAGTGTGCAAAAAGGTTTTTCGCAAATTGGCCAATAAATGAGCGCTCGGCGTGCAGCCTAATAAATTTTTCTTGTTTTTTTTGCTGCGCGCTCCGTCCTTCGATTTTTTCGTTTTTTTTTTTTTTTTTATCAGCTGAATAGGCGAGATGCTTACAGGCGCCAATTTGGTGTGACTGCAGGGAAGCAAAGGCCGTTGAAACTTTCGTTGAGAACCTACCGCTCCTGCGAGAGGCTGACAAGAGAAACTGGCACAAACGAAATTAATCGTGTCGATCCAAGATTGAAGTTCTTTGGAATCACTGAAATAAAATGCCACCAAATTTATTCAAAGTTTTCGAAATAATTGAGACAAAAACATAAAGTTTACCGATTTAAAAAAAAAAATCAATTTCGGTGAAGTTTTTAGAACAAAATATTTTTAGCACAATTTTGAATATTTTTGTCTCAACCCTGAAGCGATTTTCCATCAGACTTTTAGGTCTCGGCAAATATTGCCTGCCACAAATTACGATGTTGAAGTTTGTATCGTCCAATGCAACGAAATTCCGTTTTTTTCTTCAACAAATATCAAGATTCTCATAAAATATTTGGTCAGGACGATAAAACGATATTTTTTTAGGATTGAAACACAAAATTGGCACGAAATTTGTCATGATTTTTTAAATTCAACAAACAGTTGATGGAAAGACTTATTTTTCGTTGATCGGTACGAGAATTTGCATGTTTTTCGAAATTGAACGAACAATTATAATGAAAAAAAACGTATTTTTCGTTGGACCTCAACGTTGCAAACTTCAGTGACGTCGGAGAATTCCCCTTTTTATCAATTTCCATTTTATAGGGATTTTAATAATTTTGAAATCAAGGGAATCGTCTCAAACTTCTCGAGAGACATGCTTTTCTTTTTTTTTCTTCCTCTTGAGAAATTTTGTAAAGTTCGTGCGAATGGGTAGTTATTGAAAATACTGATAAAGGAGATGGTCACCTCGTTTGGAAGAGATATTCAGCTTGATCGGCAGTCTGCAATCTGAATACGTGCTGTTTTTTCGTGTAGTCGGATGCTTTGGTAGCAAGTGCATGATGAATTCTGACGGCGTTGTGAAGGCTATCGTTCCGGAAGCCATGCTCGTCTTTGTGCAAATATAATACAAGTTCTCTCAATGTACAATAATACATTTTCCATCCTCGTTTCCCAAAAGGAGCTGAAAACAAGTACAAAGAAGATTATTCGTCATTCATTAGATAAATTCATTGCGTTAGAAAAATCAATTTTTTAAAATCATTATTATTATTTTTTCCAACGTTCCCAATTAACTAATTAATCATCTGATAAGAGGATCATTGATTAGATAAAATAATTACTTTGGAAAAATTGCTTTGAAAAAATTATTATCATTTTTTATTTATTCATTTATTTATTGTTTTATTATTTTTGAATTAATCAATTTTCTCTTCAAATAATTAATTAACTTTGATAAGAGTGTCATCGATTACATGAAGTAATAATAATTGAAGAAATTACATTTTTTAAATAATTATATTTTTCATTTTTAATTATCTAAATTATTTTTAAATTAATTTTTGAGTTTTCTCAATTAATTGATTAAGTAATTACTTTTTTTTCCGTTTGCGTCGTAACAGGATTTTCGCATGACGTAGCCTTTTTTGAATTCCGTAGCACCAGTAACGTTTGGCACATCGAGAAAAGGATTTCCAGAACCGGACAACGTGGGCCCATCTCCTTGTTGTACAACCTGCGACGCTGAGTCATCGCCTTCCTCGTCCCTGACGCGATTCAAAATCGAGCATGAGTCGAGGCGAATTGAATTTTTACAAAAAAAAAAAAAAAGAATAAATAACTCGAGAGAGGAGTAAAATGTGATAAATGGGAATTTGATGATTGACTCACAGTGCCCATTCGAGAGGAAACGATTTGATCGCCGTGTACAACTGTTTGAGCACGTCCCTCGGAAAATTATCGCCGTCGTTCAACTCCGAAAGATTTTCGATGAATTCGGCACACGACATTTTTCTACCGATATTTTGTCCATGCAGATCGGTATTGAGCAGCATTATTGCGCACGTTAAGGTATGCACGGCATCTGTAACGATGGATTTTTGTTATTATAGTTTTTCGAAGATTTTTCATCAAGCCAAAGCTTTCGAAATTATTGCGAGAGCTGCGACGCACCTTGAGAATTAAAAGAGCCGGGATTGCAGTCGAGGTACCTTTTAGAAAAATGTACAAGTACCCGCTCTCGCTCCTGTGTCTCACCGGTCAAAGAAAATTGGGCGAGAAACTTTCTTAGAGCCACGTCCAGCGTGTCCCTCTCGAAGCTGAAATATCTCAGGTATTCTTCAGCCACAGCACGACTAAAATCATTGCTGCAAAAATAAAGCAATTATTTTTTTAATCTTCAACTTTTTGACGATTTTTTCGTAGCAAAAATTTTCCTGGTCGACCAAAAATGATATTACTGTCCCGGACAGTACACCAACCCTATTTTTTTTTACCGATTCCGCTAACCTGGGGTCATAGAGACCCCAATTTTGAAAAATTCATATCTCCGGTAAATTTTAACGAAAAGGCTCCAATTAGGGCTCGTTCTATTCGTTTTTTAATGCAGGATCTCGTGAGCCTGGAGCAAATTTGGTTAGTGTCAAGAAATTGGTCAAAAATGTGATAAAATGATAGAAGCACACGGAAAAACGAAGGGAGGAAGGGCGCAGCGGGTCAAAAATTGATGAGAAGACGGCAAGGGCTTGATTCATTCGGTTCTCAAACGTTTCTGAGCGTGCATTGTCGAATCGGCAAACAACGCGATCCATAAGTCATATCGCGTTTGTACATGAGAGCACAATTCGGATCGCCGGCCACATTGAGTTCAACAATCGTGGGTTGTGTGTACGTTGGATTTGGAATTCACGAGAATTCGGTCAACACAGAGATTCTCAAAGGTCTAAAAGCCAGGTTAGGGCTTTCTAGCTTTGCGAGGCGAATGTGGATGTGGGCCACGAATTCTCTACCACAGCATGACACAGGAATCTGCGTCCTCACGATCCAATGAAAATTCTTAAGGTTTACGTTCCCCCTTTTGTCTCCCTGTACCCTTTGCAGATTTTCTCTCGACATTTTTCTGGCCAATGGGACAATTTCACTCAAAATTCCGAGTCCTTGGGAATTCTCAGAGAAATATACGAAACAGAAAATCTCTCCAGCCAACTTTGATGGCTTACGAAAAATGCTACAATCTTCTTTTCCTCATCTCTCGATGTTTTTCTTGGAAATCTTAATATTTAATAATTTTTTAACTTTCTGAAATAAATAAATAAATAAATGGATGAATAAATAAATAAATAAACGAATGAATAAATAAATAAATGAATAGACAAATAATGAAATAAATAGATGAATAAATAAACAAATAAACAAATGAATAAATATTCACTTTTTACTGAGATGCCTGGACACGTCGGACTTTTTGAAACCGTCGAGGGAGTAAAGTCTCTTGGCAAGTCTGACGGCTGATGGCAAATCGACAGCTTTGGGACTGTAATGAAAGCTGTGCAAGCTCTCGATGTCACTTTCTTCGTCGGCTGATTGGGGTGGCGACGTTCCGCTTGTTTTTTGTTCCTCGCACATGCCACCGCCGTGTAGAAATTCGTCTTCGCTCTCTTTCAATTCCTACAGTTAAAAATTCGATTAGTTGCAGAACTCGAATCGCCAAAATCACGAAAATCTATGTGTCTATGGGAATCGTGCAATTTCCCGTGACGTTTGTATTGTAACAACATTTTTGTATCTTTATTTTCTAGACGCTGGTTCCCGGATAAGATACCGAGCAAAAAGGTCCAGTATTTTTCGTTCCAATCCAATTATACGAAATGACGTTGAAGTTTGCATCGTCGAAATGCAACGAAATTCTATTTTTTCGGGGTCGATCCTTATTATTTAAATGCAAAATGTAATTATGACGATAAAAATGGATATTCGCGATCGAAAAAGTAAGTAAATCTGGATGATTTTGAAAATTGACCAAAAAATCACTAAAAATAAATATTTTTCGTTGCGATTAAACTCTGCAAACTCGACCTTCATAAAACTCGATTACCGACTATTCTAGGGAAGTAAACTACATTACCTATGAAGCAATTCATCTATTGAGAGTTATACGACTAAATATTCATAAAAATTGTAACTTTAATTCCTAAAAAATCTAAAAACTGAAGAAACAATAATTGAATAATGAAGTACTCTATGCATTTGCTTGCTAAATTGTAAAAAATATTGTAAAAGTTGATTGGTACTTTGACGGCAAGTTCTTGGCAGTATTTGGTAAAATATGGAGACGACGGCGTCGAACGGTCGACGAGAAAGATGATTAGAGGATCGGAGATAAAGAGGGAAGAGAGGAAATATATAAAATACCTGATAACCACAAAATTCGGGTTGGTTGGCTGAACTCACGGTGGAATAATTAGTGCGCTGATTGTTGGGTGTGATTTGTTGAGAATCGGAAGTAGTAGCGACATTTTGATAACTACTGCGTCTTCTATTTTGTCTGGGGCTAGTGGTGTTTCTTGCATTGGTATCTTTGTCAGGGCCTTTGACTTGAATGACTATTCTATGTTCACTGGAGTCTTGATTGTTGTGATAATTGTGATTTTTTTTGGAGCGTCTTTGGGGAGGTTCACTAGCCAAAATGGTGGAGTCACTGTCACTGGGATCACTGACCATCATGATATCGCGTGCACTCAGAATATCCATTGTTTCTTCGTCGTTGTAGTCCGGACTGGACATGTTGCTGATCGCTTCCGATTGGCTGAGGTCGCCGTTCGTAGGTAAATAGTTATTGGTGCCTTGGTTGCTGGTCAGCGACGACGACATCATAGTCGTGGTTGCGGTGGTCGTGTTGGTCGCTGGATTGTTGCTCAAGTTGCAATTATCTCCTCCGGGGTGGATTTGGTTCGCCGAGGGAAGGGGAAACCTGCGAGAACCGGAGTTGGAGGACATTACGGATGAGGAGACGGAAGTTGGTGAGGCAGGGGAGAGAGATCTTTGAGGGCTGGTGCCTTCGGTCGATGAGGAGCTCGAGGATTGCGAGGAACTTCCGTTCTGACAGCAGGAAGTGCGTTCCGAAGCGGACGGCGAAGTCACCGGTGCGTTGTACGTCCAAACGATACGTTCGCTCGAGACACCTTGGCCGCTGTCCGGTCGGGTGTCCAGAAGAGTATTCAAGCTGGATGTTACGTCATCGTCGATGTCGATATCGACCGCGCTCATGGAAGGATCTTTTTGGAATTGCAAGTGATCCTCCGACCTTGAGGTTCGGACAAAACCGCTGGAATAACCAAAATTCGAGTTTGTCTTGTTGTCCCCGGCCATTGGACATTGCGACGTTATACTTTCGCGCTTCGTTATCCCGACCGGCGAGGTACTCGCCGAATTTGAACCCCCGCCACCCGGCGCACCCTTGTAACTGCGATTGTGGCCCAACATTTCGTTCGGACTCGTCGGCACCGAATTGTGGTGGTGATGGTGATGATGGTGATGATAATTGTGACTGTTGTGGTGATTGTGATGGTGATTCATGTGGTGGTTGTTGTAACGAAGGGAATCCACTTTTTTCTGATATTTTGGTAATAGGCCTGTACTCTGCTGCGTACGCGACAGATTCAACATCAGATCACCGGTCATCATGTAAGCCTCGAATCTGCAAATATTCATTCATTTTATTCATTTACACTTTTTTTTTACGATAAAAAACTAATTTTGGACACTTTTGTCGTTCCAAATAGTTTTTAAAATTGCACCATTTTTTTTTTCATGAATTCGAACCAATTTCGTTTTTTCACGCTTTTCCCCATTCAGAATTTTTCCAATTTCATTAATTTCCATTTTTTCAATGCCAGAAACAAATTTCGGAGACTTTTATCGTTCGGGATCGTTTTTAAAAATGCGCAATTTTTTTTTTTTTTTTTTCCATTAAATTGAACGAATTTTTTTTTTTTTTCCACGTTATTTTGACGTTTTTCAAGGTTGAGACTTGCTCGAAATGAAAATTGTAGAGAAAAGAATTGACGATAAATTTTACCTAGGCGTATTTTTCTGTCGAGTGAATTTGTCACCAGAAAGGGGTTCCCACTGAGCGCGTTCTTCCTCCTTGAAACTGTCGATCTGTGGCAGGAGTGCCTCGAACTCTGACGAACCGGAAGCATCGCTGTAGGAACCGTTGCTCCTAGTGGCATACTGCGAGGCTCCGATCGGTGCTTGCGGCGAGCCAACAGCCAGTTCCGGCGAGCTTGACTTCCTGTTGACACTCTTATCCTCGTGATTCCCTGTCTGTCTCGAATTGTTTTCGCTGCTGACTTGTTCTTCTCCTCCTCCTCCTCCTCCTCCTCCTCCTCCACCACTTTGTTGCCGGCAAGATCTGCTGCTCGTCGTTTCTATGCACTCCCGCGTTTGATGTCCGGGTGACAGAAGCCTTCGAACATGAGCTTTTATTGCTGGATCTGTAATCAATTTGAAAAAAAAACTCTTAAAATCTCATTTTAAACACTGCCACCAAATTATTTCCAAATTATCACATTTCTTAATATTATTTTTCTCCATCTTTCAAAAGTCAGCTTTTAAAATTCTGATTTTCGTATAAAATCGAAGACAAAAATATAAATATAATTTCTAATCTAATATTATTTTTAATATGGGGTCAAAATGACCCCAATTTCGAAAATTCATATCTCCGGTAAATTTCAACGAAAAAGGGTCAACCTGGGCTCATTTTTTTCATTTTTTAATGCAGAATCCCATGAGCCTGGGGCAATTTCACTGAGAGTCCAAAAATTGGTCAAAAATTTGGTAAAATGATAAAAAAAACGGGAGAACGGGGAAAGAAAAGGATTCACAGTAGTCTGGGGTCATTTTTGACCCCAGGTTATCATTCTAGGGTTAAGGACACAGAGTAAGAGAAGCAAATGATATAAAAAATCAAAGCATGATTTTTTTTCTTTTTTTTTTATGAAAAAAAAAAAGAAAAAAAAAAAATTGGAAATCAAAGATTTTTATCGTGGATGGGAAACAGTTTGATTTGGGAAAGAAAGCTGGAAAAAAATGGTCAGCAATTATACGCGGTTGCTTGGCAAATGTCAGAGATAAGAAAGTAAATAAAAAAAAAGTTAAAGGATATCCGGCGTGCGTACTAATAAGAAAGAGATTTGGTCGAGTTCGATCGATCATATCGTATTTATCTCAATGAGCTCGTTTTTTATTGCCCCTGAAATTTTGGCCCCCTCGGAAGCGGAAAAGAAGAGAGAGAGGGCCGAGGAAGGGGAAGGTATTGCAAGTTGCGGCGATTATGAGATCAATAACGAAACGTGAACTCGGGAGGAACGGTGCATTACGCGACTGTGCCCCGCCCCGTGTTCCGTGCATGCACGAGAGAAGGCGAATTCCATCTATACATACGAATCCTCGTATACATGCATTTTTCTCTCGGTCATTGGCCAACTCGAGAATATCGTACACAAAAGGTCCAACGAACTTTATGGAAGCTCCACTTTTTTTTTTGCATTTTAATTGAATCGGAAAAAATTGAAAATCTCGAAAGTTGAGAGAAAATTTTCATTTTTTTACGAACTTTTCGGTTTTTTTTTATTGAACCAGCGTCGAGTTATTCATTTTTCTACTTTCCCATGCTCCCTCGCTAATCGCAGATGCACGGGGAGCCAGAAAAACACTGAAAACATATGTGCCGACCCAGTCAGCTACAATGCTACTGAATTTTCAAAGTTTGAGAATTTCGGATGGCAATCGATTACTTTATGCATGGGAAGAATGAAAATTTTGAAAATTTCTGTTCCAGATTCAATGTATTTTCAATTCTTAAATTTTATTTTGAATTTTTGAATATTATTCTTAATTTTTCAACTTTATTTTGAATTTTTACATTTTATTTTCAATTTTAAAAATTCATTTCGAATTTTTAAATCACATTTTGAATTTGACAATTTCATTTTCAATTTTTAAAAGTTATTTTGCATTTTTTGATTTTATTCTCAATTTTTAAACTTTATTTCGAATTTTTAAATTTCATTTTGATTTTTCAAATTTTATTTTTTGTTTTTACGAAAATTGCAAAATTTAATTGATTTTTTGAATTTTAATTGGTAAAACAAAATTCCGTTAAAGCAATAATCGGAATTTCTATACATCGAGGATCGATGTCTCGATTCGTAGGAGCATGAAAAAACGGGTACGAAAAAAAACAGTAAATACTCGAAAATACTCAGCCGCAGGAGGATCAGGGAGAAGCAAATCGGATTTCCGTTAAATGCATCGAGTTTTTTCCGGGCAGTATCGTATTATTAGAGTTGGCGACTCATATCGAATACTACTCCAATCTTTGCATATACATGCATATATGTATGTATAAATATATAGATTCATAAGCAATGACATGGAGCGTAGAGAAATCTGTACTCGTACGTGGCCACTCATGGTTTTGTCGTGGATAAAAATATATATTGCAAAGGCTGGTGAATCCTCGAGTGCGCTTCTCCACTTTCAGCAATTTTTTTTTTCCTTCGCATAACGAAAAGATTTTATTATTTCCAGTTGCCGTTACAGCGTTGCGAGCCTGACGAATAAAATGATGAAACTGTGCAAATTATTTTCCTATAATTAACAAATTTTCCATCGGCTGGGTCGCGTTAACTATTTTTGAAAAAAAAAAAACAAAAAAAAAAATATCGTTCTGCTTCGTTTTCATAGTCTCCGAACCGGGGGGGAGTTGGAAATATTAAGAAACAATTGACCCTAAAACGGTTTTTCAACGTATTCCGATAACCTGGGGGTCAAAATGACCCCAATTTTCAAAAATTCTTATCTCCGTTAAAATTTAACGAAAACCGTTCAACTTGGGCTCGTTTTTTTCGTCTTTTAATGCAGAATCTCGGTGAGCCTGAGAAAATGTCGGTAAAAGTGAAAAGAATGGTGAAAAATGTGGCGAAACGATAAAAAAAAAAGGGAAAAAGAGCCATGGGGTCGTTTTTGACCCCAGGTCAATAGAAACTTGGAAATAGATCTGCTGCTGGTCGGTCGAGAGAGCCACGGGATCGTCGAAATAATTTTATAGTTGTAAAACAAAAAAAAATTAAAATTAAATCTCAAATTTTCTTTTCTTTCAAAATTGTTTTCGTAGCTCTATGGAAAGTTGAGACTATCATCAATGTTTCGCCATTATACAAGAGTGTTACTCGCTGGCATTAAGCGGTATTAAGAACAAGTGGTCTCGACGCAGACACACACGCTATCTTTATGAAAGATCTCGCACGTCTAGCACACATTAACGCCCATTCACGGAGCCTCATATATTTTTAGCATAAAATTCTTTTTTTTTTCTTTTTCTTTTTTCTCTACACGTTTTTCTATTCTCGATTCTTCTAATTTGTGAGATAAAACGATATTGACGATGATTGTGGTTATTTCGGTAATTTAATCGAGTAGCTTATTAAGAGAAAAAAATTGGAAGGTCCGTTTATGGGACTACGAGCGAAAAAATTTCACTCTCTTTATTTCGGTAACGTAAAGTGTACGCATACAAATTAAATACATATACATTCTCTAAATATGCAAAAAAGGAAAAATAAGTTTTTCCATAAACTTTTTGTTTAATTTCAATAAATCATGACAATCTTCAGCCCGATTTTGTGTTTCGATGGTAGAAAAAAAATGGTTTATCCTCCTGACCAAATATTTCATGACAATTTCGAGCCCTGCTCGAGAAAAAACAGAATTTAATTCCATCCGAACGATGAAAACTTGAAAATCGTACATAATTTTTAGAGGCAAAGCGAAATTGAGAGAAAAAAACGATGAAAAATGGATGAAAAAAATTATTTCAAGAAAATGAAAGACTCATTTATTAAAAGACTTGAATAAAAATATAAATTTGGACTCACCCCTTCGAAGTTTGAGGCTGACCGGATCCGAGGATAGTCTTAGGCATTTGAGCACTGAAATCCAAAAAAAAAAAAAAAAAATGGCCAAGATTACACACTGTGGATAATTGTGGTCGTATGGGAAGAAAGTATACGTGAAGAGCTGTTGGGAGACTAAAACGGGAGTGGAGAGAGCGAGAGCGAAGGTTTGATCGCGCGGCGGCAGCGGCGGAGTACGTGCGACGAGCCACACGAGGCGCGACTGTTACAAACTGAGAGACTCCGATGTAGAGTTGGAGGAGGTTGCGCGTGGCTTGAAACTCGATCTTGTCTCAACTTCTTTCTTCCTCTTCGTCTTACTTCTCTAAATGGATGAAAAGAAAATCATGTGTCCTCGCTTTCATTCTCTCCCCCCCCCCCCCTCTCTCTCTCTCTCGTTTTTTTCATCCTCTGCATTCCTATTTGTTCCAATCTCGCGCGGTTTTTTTTTTTTTTTTTCGTCGTTGTTGTTTCTCCGTTGGTTCGTTTTCTGGCTCTTTGTCGTTGGTCTCCCCGTCTCTGGGTCTGGCAACTGAAGGTAGGAGCGCAGCGGCGGCATAACGAGTCGGGGAGTCGTGTGTTAGGTCAGGAAGCTTAGCTGAGTAGTGTTATGGAACGGCGGGATAAGAGCGCGTGTTCTCGCGCCATTTACGAGTCAAAGCCTCGGAGAAACTGTACTCGCTCTTGTTGTGCCTTAGCAAATTCACCAAATAACTAAGAAAATATATTTTATCGTGAAAATTTCTAGGCTCACGAATTTACAGACGAATTTTAATCTCGAGCCATTTTTTCTTTCGTTTTCTCGTTTCTTTATCGTTTTATAGCGTTTTTCACGAGTTTTTTACTTCTTTGAACGGAATTGCCCCAGGCTCACGTGATTCTGCATAAAAAAACGAAGAGAATGAACCCAAGGACAAATCTTTTCGGATGAATTTTGGCGGAGATGGAAATTTTTAAAATTGGCCTCTCTATGAGCCCAGATTACCGGACTAGGCAACAAATATAATAATTATCTAAATGAAAAAAATCGATTGACGAGATAAAAATGTTTTTTTAATAATCGAAAACGAAACGCGAAATTTTAACGAGAAACTTTCGAGAATTTTTTTTTTTTTTAAACCCAAGTTTAATCATAGAATCTGCAAAAACATCATCGAAGACGCGATGAAGTAAATTGTTTATTGTTTTTTAATTCAATTTTTATTCTCGTGCGACGGGACGTTGTGTCTTTGCGTAATTAAAATATAAATTTATTCGTCAAAGTCATGTACATAGATAGAAATCTTTGACGTTGCTGAGTCAGTGAGTATGAAATAAATGGAATTTTTTAGCGAGTCTATAATTAACGCGCTTACGCGCGCTTGAGGACAAAGTGCTGCAGTTTTTTTGTTTTTTTTTGTTTTTCTTTTAAATCGAAATAGAGACTTTGAGATTCTTGAAATTTTTATTCGGAAATAAGGGAATTGGAGGAAATATGTTGGCAAAGAAAATTATTCGCTCTGGTCAATGACTCGAAAAATTCTCAGGCCGAGCTAGCAAGCTAGCTCCTCGTGTCTGAGCTTCACTCTCCTCTTCCCCTTCCCCATACAACCCTATGAAACCCCACATGTGAGGAAAACGAGTTTTCTACGAGCTCGGAGCGTGAACTTCACCAATGGAACGAGTTTATCGTATCCTTCAATTTTTTCAGCCTCGTGCTGCAGCATCTCCAAGTTCCATCGACGAAAAATCTTCGACTCGGAAATTTTCCTCATCCATTAAATAAATGAAAAAAATTTCAAATCTATTTTGTGACTTTTTTCTCACGAAATTTAATAAAAACTCGAAATACATCGCGTCCCAAGATTTCCAAGAGCAAAAGACGACTCGGTCACGTGCTTATTGATTTTTTTCACCTTCATAGCCTGAGCTCTGATGAACAAAATTAATTATTACCGGCTCCCGAAGTGAGGCATAAATTCGATTTATTTAGGAGAATTTTTCATCACAAAGTTTTCAACGAAAAAAAAAAAAAGAAAATTATTTTATTGAGGGACACTCAACGAGAACGTTTTAAACTTTACGTGGCGTCAAGATTTTTTGAGAATTTCAAGTTTTCGCGTACCATTACGATTTTTACGAAATTCAATTTTGAGGAGAAAATCTCAAGTAATTTATTTTGACGATCCTGGAGCTTTGAGGGAATAATGGAAAAAAAAAAGAAAAATGTATTCGAAATCGAGGAAACGAGAACTTTTTTTTTCAATGACGTTAACCTAAAAAAGGGAATAATAAAAAATGTGGTCGAATGACAAATGGCCCGCTTACGGATTCTGTTTTCCTCGGTGTTGTCGAGTTCAATTTCAATTGCCATTCTCGATGTGGAGACCGACGATCTAATTAGTTTGCATCAATTTTTCAACGCGGACCGATCAATCATATCCCGAAACTGACGGTAACGGTAGCGGAAATAACGAAGCCGGAAATCCATGAATGACCGAATCACGGATAGCATGGGCGAGGACTGACGTGGATGAGGAAGAAAAAAAAAAAGAGAATCGTTCGGAGCGAGAGAAATCGATAGCGAACCAGCGAAATTTAGAAAATCGACGTTGGTATAAAATTTGAAAAATTAAAATTTTCTTAAAATTGATAAATCCTTTAAAAATTTTGAAATTTATTAAAATTTTGAAATTCATAGAAATTTATGAATTTATAAATTTTCATAAATTTATGAAAATGTAAAAATTTATAAAAAATTGATAAATTTTGAATTGAATTTTGAATTTTGAATGAAATAAAATGTTCAACAATGAAACATTTTAAATCCATTAATTTACAAATTTCATATTATAAATCGATAAATTTCAATTGACTTTTTTTTTAATTTGAATTTTTTCATCATTTATAATTGTATAAATTTATAAATATTGAGCCATGACGCGAAAAATGTTAAAGGTCATGAATACCGTACAAGACGATCGTAGAGTTAAAAGTATTAAGACGATGCGAGCCGAAATATAAAAAATAAAGTTTTTTTAAATGGACGCCGCTACATTGAGCTCGTGGAGGGAATCAAGGGCCGAATAAATGTTGAAAAGCGAGAATTATCGTTTTCACGAATAACCTCTTTGAACCTGAAACGTTAATAACTTGGATGATTTAGGCTGAAAGACTTTTTTTTATTCATTCCCATTAATTTGAATCCTTTGGGGGATGAATCGACGAATTTAATTTTGATGGGCAAATGAAAATTGAAAGGATATTCACATAAACGAATATGGCGATTTATAAGGAAGAGTGACGCTCAGGAATGTCGGAAAATAACCGCAAACGTTTTTATTTTAGATCCTGACTTGGAGCGGAATGCATCGATGATGCAAGAAAATAATATGGATGACCAGCCGTGGATCGAGTCGAACACGCGATTCATACGCCACGACGAGCATCGTTTGAGGTTAAACAAATCTCCAGAGATTTTTCTCCTCTCGCGATCTAAACCGGTATTTCCTCAAGGAAAACTTGCGGAGAGCTTTCTATCCCATGGGCAAGTTTTCTCGTCGGGATCAGAATCTGTGCCATAAAAGTAAAAAAAAAAAAAAAAAAAAAAAAAAGAAAAACAATTCTACGCTACGATTCTTCCCAAGATGCTCGCGATAATTTGGTAAGCAAAACTGTCGATGTGAAGGGGCCGTTGAATTGGCTGAATTTAGATGAATCCGCAAGAACGATCGCGAGTTATTTTTCCCACGAGAGAACACGTTGGCTTTGGCAAGGTTTTGACGTTTCGTTTGGAAAAATATGAGAAAAGAACGTACGCGTGACGAGATGTTTAACATTTTTGAAGGATCTCAACCCTGGAACAGTATTTTTTAACCTTTACCGGTAACCCGGGGTCGTAGAGACCCCAATTTTAAAAAATTCATATCTCCGTCAAAATTTCATGAAAATTCATCAAATTGGGCTCATTCTTTTTGTTTTTTTTATACAGAATCGCGTGAGCCCGTGGAAATTCCGTTTGGAGTGAAAAAATTGGTGAAATTTTTTCGGTAAAACGATAAAAATCGGGAAAACGAAGGGAGAAAGAGAATTAAAGGTGCCTGGGGTCGTTTTTACCCCAGGTTAACGTATTATTTTGAAAATAAAAGTTTTCGAGGTAAAAATGTTTTTAAAAAAATATTTTTTATTTTTTATTAGAAAGAAGAATAAACAAAATAAATTGGAGGGACTCACCTTCTTTGGTCGTGAATCGGTTGACGTCAACCTCGTTCACCCTCAATATAACATCGCCCGCTTCGACCTGAAAAAGCAATAAAAAACAAAAAACGTCTTATAACTCTGTGAGAATGAAGGAAAAAATAGAGCGCGAGTAATTAAATTTAGCAAGTTTCACGCTTACCGATCCGGACGACTACAAGAATTGCTATCAATTAACGAGCCGGAATTAAAAAATGGACTAGTACGAGAATTGATTAAACTCGATTGTAACGAGGCGTTAATTGCTCCAGCCAACATCAGATTAATACCAAAGTCTTCGTTCTCTACTAAATCCTCACCGAACTATTAGTATTATTATTATTATTATTATTATTAATTTGAATGAAAATTGAAAATATATTTTTTATTTATTATTTTACTTTGAAAGTTTTGATATGAAATTTTTGGAAAAATATACCCACGAGCAAAATTCTGGACATGGACGGAATAAAATTATTATAATGCTGCGATAATAAAAATAAACGATAATTAGAGGAACCTTTCTTCTTTCGATCGGACAAACTTTTTGGGAAATGTTATCTTTCGATCGGCTAGAATCGGCTCGTCGTCATGACACATTGTCTTAATGACTGTCGTTAATGGGTAACATTAAAAAACGATCAAAATGAATGGTGAAACTCGCTTGGAGACAGTAGTCTCGCCACACAAACGATTTCAATAAGCAATTGAAACGATGTTGGAGTTTGGAACGTTGGAATGCAACGAAATTCTTTTTTCCTCCAGCAGAGCTCAAAATTCTTATGGAATATTTGGTCAGGAGAATAAAACGATATTTTTCTACTATGAAAAAATAAAATCAGTACGAAAATTGTGACAATTTTTAAAATTCAAGAAAAAGTTGGCAGGAAAACGTTTTTTTTTCGTTCTAAACTTCAGATTCGTAGAAAAATGTTGAACTAAATGTTTAAAATTCTCGAGAACGTATCCATGGACGAAATCCACATTCTAGGCCTCGTTCGTACCGGCAACAAAAAAAATTGTCAGCAAAATAATACAGCGTGTCATTTTTTGGAGAATTTTTGTAGTTGATGGACTTCTTGTGCATGAAAGTGGAGCCAAGCGTGTAATCCATGCTGCTGCGCGAAATGTGGCTACGTACGAGAGAGGGGGGGGGGGGGGAAATGAGAGGATTGGATAGCCAGAGTGCTGAGGCATTGTCTGGAGCTGAGTAAGTGCTCGATCTGACACACACGCCATCGTTCCATCCAGCATTTCTTTACACAGAAAAAATAAGATCGGGGACGAGGAATATTTGACGTCGATAAAATATTGAAATAAAAATTTCGAATGTATCAAAAAAAGGCAATTTTATAGGTACAAGTGAGGATTGGGTCAATTTGACCCCGAGGCGTTTTTCAAATCGTTCGATTCCGATGAATATCCATTTTTTATATTATTTTGAAAAAAATATTTTGCATTTCAATTTTTTATATTATTTTTATTCATTTTTTTTCTTCAAATTTTACAAATTTAATTTTTTTTTTTTTATTAAAAAATGTTTTTTTTGTAGTTAATTATCGTTATTCCGGCGAATGGCAAACGTGCTCGGTGAGGGAAAATTTTTGAGGTCGAAACGACCCAGTATATGCTCGGAGGGTTAATAATAATAATAATATGACGAGAGTATGAGGAGAATGTACGAGAATCAATAAATAAGGTGGTAATCAAGGATTCGATAAATTTGTCGAGGCTCTGAATTTATCGTAAGTAAAAGCGAAAATGGTGTTTGGCATATATCGAAGTTCGGAAACACCTGCGCCAAGCCCCAAGCGAGTCTCCTCCCATTCGGTACTGAATGATTTTGTATCAAGACACGATTAATGAAGCTGAAGTTCGTAAAGTTGCAATTCGAGGAAAAAAATTTATTTTTATCCACGATTTATTCAATTTTCAAAATAATCCTCATTTTTCGAGCTCATTTTTTTTTTTGGGTCGCAAAAATCGATCGTTTTGTCATTATAATTAAATTTTGCATTTTTATAATAAGCATCGCCCCAGATAAAATGGGATTTCGTTGCATTGCGATGATGCAACTAAATTCTTTTATTCCTGTGCGGCGATGCTTATTGTCAAAATCCAGAATGTAATTACGACGATAAAAATCAATTTTCGCGAGCCAAAAAGCATACGAACTCGAAAAATGTACAAAATAATAAAAAAAAATGAAACAAAATTATGAATAAAAATAAATTTTTTCGTAATCTTCCAATTTTCTCATATGGAAAGAAGTATGCAAAGCAGATGAGCCTGAATTTTGCATCAACGCAATTGCACGAAATGAAAAGAAACAAAAAAAATGATTCGTCACTTTTTTTTCGAATTTTTTTTTTCTCAATTTGCCTCTTGCCTCATTTTATTTATTTATTTTTATTTTTTTAATTAAAAAAATTCGTCGAAATTTCGTCGATGCAAACTTCAGGCTCAGCAAAGCAGGCAGCAAGCTTTTGGAAAAAGCTTAGCTGCTGGCGCACGAGCGGCACGTATTCCACGTTATCGAATCTGCGCTGTCGCCGTATTGTTCGGTCGCGAGAACACAATTTCGTAAACAAGAGCCAGCACTACGAGGACGCCAACAACAACAACAACAAGAGTCACGGGCATAATGAAGAAAGTTATGGCATTGGATAGAGAGAAAGGTCACATGACTGCTCCGCGGCGAGGAATGCGAAGACACGAGATTGACGTTTGCTACGTAGCGAGGAATTTGACTACTCGCGGCCGAAAAACATTTGGCCCTAGAGATTCAACGACGACGACGAAGACGCATTTTCTTCGCCTCGTCCCTATAGCCCCCCCCCCCCGCATAACTCAGGTCGCCGGTCTCTTCCGTACGGCCAAAGGCACAAATGTGCTCCGCGACGACATCCAAAACCGATGCCAACATTATTTTCGTCCCACTGAATATCCTCTCGACGTTCGCGGCGTCGTCATCTTGACCGGCCTGACATTGACTTTGCTCCGTAGACTCGACTCCCCCTATTTTCTTACGAGGTGAAAGGCCTCGATTTTTGTTTCGAGATCTTTGTGTCGTTTTATCGAATTAACAAAATTAAAAATAATAATAATTCTGATTCGATACAAAATTTTATGATCGACGAGGAATTTTTTTTTTCTTCGATCATGCCGCAAACGACAAGAAACTTTTCACATACTTTTTGGCGGACGTTCACAACCCAACGAATCTCGACAGACGACACTCAAGCTCGCAACTTTGGGATCCAACGAAAAATATGTTTTTCTATCAACTTTTTGTTAAATTTAAAAAATAATTACAATTTTCGTAGCAATTTTGTGTTTCGATCCAAGAAAAATATTATTTTATCGTCCCAACGAAATATTTCATAAGAATCTTGAGCTCGGCTCGAGAAAGAACTGAATTTCGTTGCATTCCAACGATCCAAACTCCAACATCGTGAAAAAATAATTATTTTTCGAGTTTCCCGAAGTTTGCTTCGAAATAAATATATCAAGTGCTGGACGAAATTGAAAATATTCGTTGACGAGTGACACTTTTTGTCTGGAGCATATAACAAACGTCAATATGAACTTTATCGATTTTCTATCAACCAGCGGCACTTTATGGAAAAGTGAAAAGCCCTCGCGGAAAATAGAGATTAGGGCGAGCCGAGTGACAGTCAAGACTCGGAGGAATGACGTGACAAGTCGTTGCCAATCCCGCATCATCGAAAAAGGCCTAAGCGGCCCTCGCTCGCTGTCGGGCAAGCCTCGTCTCATATATATTCAACGACTACGATAATAAAACGAATTTATCCCCATCTTTGCCGTTGCGACGAGGCAGCAACCTGACGGCCTTTTTTTTTTAATGCAATTTAATCTTTTTTTCAATTTTATTCAATTTTTTGATTTTTTTTTTCTTTAATTTGATGTAATTTTTTAAAAAAATTTTATTTAGAAATTATCGGGATCGGGAAGATTTTTTTAGTTGGGGGAACAGAGGGGGGGGGGGGGACAATTATGGAGGATATCGCGCAGCAGGGTAATATTAAATCGGTAATGAATATGGGGCTTTTGTGGCGATATCGAGAATCAGAGATTTGAAGAGCTTCCGCGCGAGCGAATGAAGGATGTATACACGAGCAATGTGTGCTGTTTCCCTCTTGGTTCGGATTCTTGCTTTCACAAACGGCGGAAATTGCATCGTTCGGAGGATTGCGCGATGAGAGGTCGTGAGAGGAAAGGGCTCGCCAGAATACCCAATGAAATAGGGAATATGAACGGAAAGAAGAAACATCTCGAAACATCCGACGACCAAAACAAGTCATCCCTGCGCGAGAGGCTGCATCCCTCGACACGATTTATCGATTCGAGAGACAAATTCTTTAGACTTTCCGAAACTTTATGACGCTTTTATAACCGAATCACGCGACCCGCAAAATTCCAATGCTATGAATTATCAAATTGATCGAGTAAACTAAAAAGTGTATAATGGGTTTATTTGACCCGAAGCGATATTTAAATCATTATTTTTTGTATTTTTAAATTTTTAGTTTTTTTTGTAGAAAATTGAATAACAAAGGATTGGGTGCTTAAAAGATTTCGGGGTCAAAACGACCCAGTGTGTGCGCGAAGGCGAAAAATCAACAAGCTCGATCGGAATTTTCACTTATTTTTCATAAAATTAAATCGATTATTGCATATCGGGTCATTCTGACCCGAAGCGTTTTCCAAATCATCGTATTATGGTAAATATGCATTTTTTTCGATATTGCAATAAGTTTATCATATTTATGGCGAAAAATGAATTTTTCCACGAAACCGAAAATTCATTGCCGAAAGATTCGGTGACAGAAAATAGTTTGGGTCAATACGAGCCAGTCAAATAAAATGGTTAACTGTATATTGGGTCATTCTGACCCCGGGGCGTTTTTCAAATCGTTGTGTTCCAATAAATCGGATTTTTCCTTCGACAAAATCGAAAATTAAATGCTCAAAGATACGTAGGCGGAAAACTGTCAGGGTCAAAATGGCCCATGCCCTCCAAAAGTCTCAAAAACGAATAAAAATATTTTCAAAAATCTGCTTTCCCATTTGTTTCAATCGAATTTTGACTGGAGCAGAATTTTCCTCGTACGAAATATTATGAGCCTGAAGTTTGCATCGACGCAGTGCCATGAAAAGAAAAAATTAATAAAAAATTAAAAAAATTAAAATTAAAATGAAAAAGTGACAAATAATTTTTTATTTTCATTTTTTTTTTTCATCTCGTGACATTGCGTCGATGCAAAGTTAAGGCTCATGAAATATTTGGGGAAACTTTAGGACGCACTAATTCGTTTTCATCGCGTCGCGAAGCAATTTGCCTGCTGCCACCGAGGGAAAAGAGACCTTCGTGCGGAAATTATTACAAAGGCCAAAGTCGTCCCTGCTCTCGTCAATTTCACGATCCCTGCACTCGTGACTAATAAGGCCACATATATATACTCCGCTCTCCAATACGTTTCCATTAATATTATTAGGACGAATGATAGAGAAGAGTTTGTTCAAGTTCAGGACAAGCCCGAGGAGGGGCAAGAGAACTAGCGCTGCTCGTCGCGTAACCAGACACCGCCTACTTTTCATCCATTTTTTTACGTAACTCAACGACATGTGGCACGTGGAAAAAGGTGGAGCAGCCAGCCCGAGCAGGGGAATGATATTGGCAAATGAATAATGTTTCCATTAATTGGCTCCTCATTTACGATATCCGTTGATGATTTCTGATGGTCCGGAATTTTGGGCCTGCAATGATGAGCCAGGGTCAAATTGACCCCGGACGACTTTAGATCCCGCGCTGCCTTTCTCTCCTTATCCGGCGCGTTTTTTAACGTTTTAACACATTTTTGACCAATTTCTCGACTCCAAGCAAAACTTTCCCCGGCTCGCGTGATTCTTCATGAAAAAACGAAAGGAATGAGCCCAAGTTGATAACATTTCGTTAAATTTTACCGAAGATATGAATTTTACAAAATTGGGCTTTCCATGACCCCAGGTTTCCAGAAAAAGTAATAAAAAAAAACCGTTCCAAGGTCAAATATGATTGTTCCAAAAAAGAAGAGCTCCATTGTATTTTTCGTCTCTTCCTTTTTATATTCTCCAACATTTCCTCTTTTTGTTCAGTCCCTTGGGAAGCCTGAATCGTTCGAGGGGAGCGGGAGAAAATATTTTTTGTATAGCTCATAAGGAAAGTTTGATCGAGCGTGAAAAAAAAAATTTAACGACTCTGGGGCGTAATTATTTAGTCAGAATCTCGTGGTTGTGGGCAAGTGCGTGGGCGTGCAAGTGAAAGAAGAAAGTCCGAGGCGACGTCGTCGTCGCTGCATGACTAGAGAAGCAGGCAAAGTTTATAGACAGGATAAGCGAACGTAACGAGAACCAAGTCGACTACGTAATGACTTAATCGTTAGTGACTGCGGCGAATTGGTCGTTTCTCGATGCGGTGTGACAGGTGACGTGACTGCTGCTCTCCTCGTCTATTCGTAGAGTTAATGAACGATCTTGGGGACAGTAACAACGAGGAGGAAAAATTGACACGGTCACGCGAGCATCGACTCCCTTTGGGGAGCAATTGGCAAGGCCCAAAGCAGCAGCGGGAACATAAATGGGAATTTAATCGCCACAGTAAAATGATACCATATGAAAATTGAATCGAGCAAACCGATGATGCTCGAGTTTGCATCGTTCCAATGCAATGGTATTCATTATTTAATTAGTGTTTTTTTCAAAAGAGAGCCAAGGATTGAAAAAAATCCTATGACCATTTTTACGAGTGGAAAATTAAAGGGGGAAAAAAATTGAGGCGATTGTGGGAATTAACAAAAATGGTGACTGGATGCAATTTACTGTGTTGCAGTTTGTATAGTTGGAATGCAACGAAATTCTGTTTTTTCCTCGAGCAGAGCTCAAGATTATTATTAAATATTCGGCCGGGACGATAAAACGATATTTTTCTACGATCGAAACACAAAATCTGCACAGAAATTGTTAAAATTTTTGAAATTCAACGAAAACTCAATAGAAAAATGTTCTCGTTTTTCTCAAGTAGAGCTCAAGGTTCTTATATTTGGCCAGGACCCAAAATGGGTAAGAAAATTCTTATGATTTTGAAAATTGAAGAAAAAGTGAATAAAAAAATGTATTTTTCTCCGTTGGAAACTGCAGTGTCGTTAGAGATTCTTCTCTCGTGGATACTGAAACAATTATTCTCATTTTTATTTCGACGTCGAGAGGGGAAAAAAAAAAAAAAATTAATAAAGCTTATTTATTTCTAGGTCTGCAATACGTTTCCGTTCATGTCCCACACTCTATTCCATATTTTTCTTTTAACAGGAAAAAGATTGAGAAAAATCTCTTCTCCCTAATCCACTCTAAGTATACGTTCCGACGAACAGAGAGAGGGAGGGAGAGATGGGTATGCGTGAAAAAGAGGTATCGGAAAAGTTTTCATTTGAAAATGCCTGGGGTGGTGGATAGAAAGTGAAGGAGGAGAGGAAAACTATGCAGCTGAAGAAAAATGGCAAGAGAGATGAGAGAATAGGACGTGAGAAAAGTTGGTAGAAGGCGAGAGTACAATGGGCAAGTGCCATGCCTGCTGGTGCTGCGTTATGAATAATACTCTCTCGGTTCTCTCGCACTATCGAGAACGATACAGTTTTTAGCCTGAGAGAAAATAAGAAAGAGCGCACGAGCCAAGTCACATTTTTATCCGTCATTTGGTTTCTCTGTTGCGTAGAAAGAGCCGCACATATGATACAAAATATCGATACACTCGGGATAATAGAAAATCGAAACCAAGACCAAGTGAAGTCAGTCATCAAGTCCGAATAAAAAACAGTTTTATTATCAGGTATTTATGGAGGACGTAAATACTGTTGCAAATTTTTGCTACGATGGATCTCGTGGGAGTGACACAATCGATACTGGGAGAAAAGCATTTTACAAAAGGTGGCAAGTCCGTCAAGTTTCGATGCGATTCAGCCTCGTCTATGCAGGCCAACGTCATGCTTTCCAGAGGCTGGATTCACGTAAATATAAAATAACCCTAAAATGATGCTTTTCTCAGCTTTTTTTCGATCATTGATTTTCTTCGCTTTCTGGAATCCCTGGGACACGTTGATTAATGAGAATAAAAATCACACCGATTTCTTCTGTTGAAATGTAACATTTTCGAAGCTTTCATTTAGATCAAATCGTTTGACGTGAATTAATGTTAAAATCAGAGTCCATCCGCTGCCAAGAATTATGGAGATTTTTGTTTTGTTTAACCCTGGAACGGTAATTTGGGGCCAAAACGACCCCGAACGACTTTAAATCCTTTTCTCTCTTTTCGTTTTACCGAATTTTTCAATAGTTCTTTGACTTGAAGCAAAATTGCCTCAGGCTCACGTGATTCTGTATTAAAAAACGAGAAGAACGAGCCCAAGTTGAACGATTTTCGTGAAATTTGAGGGGAGATATGAATTTTTGAAAAATTGGGCTCAATTTGAGCCGAAGAAAATGGAAAGACGATATATTTGAATGATGGAACATTTTTTTCGTTAACCTTAACCAGGTGACGGAAGCAACAGATCGTAGCTGGAATCTTTGGTGGTGCGAAAGATCGGAAGTTCGTAAAGTGCTGAATACGAGGCTAGGATCAGGTCAGAAAATTCCTCATTACGAAAACCATCACGAACTGACGAGGAAGGATTATCTTTGGAGAAATCTCAAGAGATTTCGTAAATTATTAAAAAAATCTGGTAAATTTGGGGAAGCCGAGCTCGCGGACTCGATGCCGATGACGTTTGAATTACCAAGCGAGTACAGGATGCTCGTCGAGGAGTATCACAAAGAGGGTGGCGGAACGTGGATCGTCAAGCCGGCCGCCGGATCACAGGGTCGAGGCATTTTTTTATTCAGAAAACTTAAGGACCTCGCCGACTGGAGAACCAAAGAATCTCAACGTGGCAACTCTCTCAACGACGATAACAACGACGTATCCCCGAACGAAACTTTTGTCGTACAAAAATATCTCGAGGATCCTTATTTGGTTGCCGGTGATTATTGAAAAATAACGATCCATCAAAAATATTTCATTAACCCGCTGGCCACACTGGGTCTGAGAGACCCGAGCTACTTTGAAACGCTCGGCAGGTTGCGAAAAAATTCAGGATGATAGTCTGAACCTTTGTGAACAAGAATATCGAAGATAAAAATGTTTATCCATTTTTCAAAATGGCGAAAAAAAATCGGCAAAGGGCAGGAATTCTAGCTGGAAATTTTGCTCCGGGTCTCTTTGAGCCTTGGTGACCATGGAGCGTTGAAATGTAATTTTAATTCGTAAAATTCTCGTTAGATATCTGAAGAAAGGTGGGGAACATTTTTTATTCCATTGTTCGGAGACATTAAGCCATTTAATTGTCATTGACTCTTTGGTATTTATTTCTACGTTAAGGCAGAAAATTCGATATCCGAATTTACGTTCTCGTGACGTCATTTCGTCCGCTAAAAGTGTGGCTAGCCAGAGAGGGATTTGCACGTTTGTCCGGGGCGTTATTCTCGCTGGATAAAATAGACGACAGCCGAGTACATTTGACCAACATGTCTATCCAACTGAGAGGGGAAAGAATGCCGAAATCGAGGAGAGACGAGATGAAAACGAGTCCCAGAGTCGGGCAGAGCTCGCCGGACAATGTTTCGTCGACGAAACGAGGCCGCAAATGGAGTCTCATCAGACTCAGAGAATTCCTGACTGCTCGTCACGGTTCCAGCAAAATTCAGACGCTTTTTCAACGAGTTGCAGGTTCATTCTTCGAGGCCCAAGGAATTAATATGATAAACAATAATTGCATTAACTTGAGTGAAAACGAGTCTGCGCGGTCCTGTGCGACATTTCGCATCAAATTTTACATTTTATTCATTCGATTTTGGGTCCCGAATTTGACCCGAGCCGTTATTCAAATCGTTGTGTTCCTGTAAATACGCATTTTTTAGTCTCTTGGTCATTGCATGAGTGCATATGGGCTCACAATCTGAGCGAATATCAATTTTTTCTCATTTTTATTATTTTCTAAATACTAAATTGACGTAAATGTGAATTAAAGGCGAAAAAATCGGTGAGATAAAATTGTTCGGGTCCACATTGACCGAGTGTGTACTCCAACAAGTTAATTATTAGATTTTTGCGTGGATCGTGTATTTTTGTATGACGTGAAATGATTATCCTCAGGTATAGTAATGGCGAGTCTTCAGTCGGTGCAATCGGTCATGATGCAGTCGACGAATTCGTTCGAGTTGTACGGTTACGATATAATAATCGATGAAAATTTGAGGCCATGGCTTTTGGAGATAAACGCATCTCCGGCGCTGACTCCGACCGACGAGGTCGATCATCGTCTCAAGTATGACATGCTTCAGGACGCCCTGAGCGTTTTGGATTTGGAAGGCGTGTTGACCGGCCGAGAGACGAGAGTCGGTGGATTCGATTTGCTCTGGGACACGGGCCCCGTGTGGACCACTTGCTCACATGGTTTAGTCTCCAATGGCTCGGCCAACGTTCTCCAAGCCTTGCGGAAACTCAACATTTACCTTGGCACGAAAAACGACCGAGATGAACAACTGAAGAAATTGCACGATGACATTTATACGAGGAGACGAATCACCAGACTCGACAGCAATTTTTTTTAATTTCTCGTCCAATTAAATCGATTAGTGCGTGTCGGGCCATTCTGACCCAAAGCCTTTTCCGATAAATATGCATTTTTTTTTCCATTGATTATTCATATTTTAAGGCTTTAAATTGGACAATTTGATGCCAAGAGGTTCGTTGCCATAAAGTGCGAGGCAATCGGTGACGGATAATTGTTAGGGTCAATATGACCCAGTATCCACATACTTGTGCAATCCGGAGGACAAAAAAACGGTATTGAACTTTTCATCGTTCGAATGAAACGAAATTCTGTTTTTTTCGAGAACAAATCTCATTATTCTTAGAAAATATTTAGTCAGCATGATAAAACGATATTTTTCATGGATCCCCACTTTTTGTTAAATTAAGAAATTTTCATTTCAATTGAAATTCAAATGTAATATCGAATTAAATTAAATTTCAAATTAAATCGAGTTTCATTTAATTGAATTTGAAATTCAATTTAATTTAAAATCAAATTTAATTTGAAATCATATTTACATTTAAATTTGAATGTGAATTTTCAAATTGAAGAAAAAGTTGATAGAAAACCTTTGCGAATTTGAAATTAAATAAAAATTGAAGAAAAAGTTGATAAAAAGCCTTATTTTTCGTTGGATCTCAACGTTGGAAACTTCAGTGGCGTGGTAGTTCCTCCAAGAAACTATATATACGATATCGTGCGTAGCAAAAAAGTTGATGCACATGCGAAAACATTTCGCACACAATCTCGTAGTCTCCCTGTTACAAGATCGCGCGGTATAAACTCTCGAGTATGTAACGCAATAATGGGAGAAAAAAAGCGATAAAAATAGTGGAGGAACTACAACGTAAGGAGCAAGTGATGCGAGCACATCCGCGGGTTGCGTAACGGCACACGCGCCTATTACCGGCGGGGGATTCCACTTTCACCGCAAATCCTCCGAGACGTATACTCCTCGAGAGCGACATAAACGATGTGGGGCGCGCGCTATGTTTTCACGAGGGCGAATCAGCCCGAGGAGAGGCTTCGAGGCTTTTTTCATGCACGACCTCTGGCGCGAGTCTCCTGCGAGTCCTCGACGCGATAAAAAATACAACAACAAAAAATAATAATTTAGGAATAAAAAATGTTTTAGGGAAATTCTAGGAGGACCAGTCCCGCGGAGACGACACAATGTGTGTCGAGAACCTTCGTCCCCCTACCCGGTTTCCTATATGGCTTAGTCCGAACTAAACCGGCGAGAAAATTAACCCTCGGACGCGACTAGACTTGCCTGGAGCTTAACACTTCCCAGAGTGCCTATGGCCAACCTGGCACTACATATTTATAGCTGGACAGGCATACGTGTAGTTACTTCGAAGCAGGACCGTCACTACTAAATTGTGGCTAAACTTCTCGAGGGACCATGGCATTTCTTCCTTCTCGTCGCCAAAGCGTCATCTCTTTGTTGGTCATTCACCGACCACCCCTTTACGATACTTATCCCGAAGATTACTACACGACAGAGCTCGCAACTTTGATTTTTTGTTAAATTTACAAAATCATGACAATTTTCGTTCCGATTTTGTGTTTTGATCCTGAAGGGATATCGTTTAATCCTCCTGACCAAATATTTCATAACAATCTTGAGCTCTGTTGGAGAAAAAACAAAATTTCGTTGCATTCCAACAAAAAATGTATTTTCCTATTAAATTTTTGTTAAATTTTGTCCGTAACCGAGCGCGCATTATCCAGAGAAAACTGCTTAGCGTTATGTATTTAAAAAAAATAACAAAAAATGGTCCATGCCGTCCAATGGTCCAAAGTACCGAATGCATTATTACGTATGCGTTATGGACGCAGCTTGTTGCAAACTCAGCGGCGAAAAACCTTCGCCCGCTACGTATTCATTTTTCTCAATAAAATTATGCATCCCCGGAGTTCCCTCTCGCTTGCGCCACGAAGAATCCGGCTGAGGGGAAAAATTATTTACCAACCGCGATCTTTCACAGTCATTTATCTCCGAATTCCTCGTCCTCGGGAGCGCCAAAATCAAATAATGAGGTCAATGTTATTTTTTCCGTTATTATAAACTCGGAAGGTGTCGTGTTTCGCGTGAAATGTGAGAATGGAATTCGTAGAATTTTGAAAAATTCGTATCTCCGTGAAAATTGAACGAAAAGCGTTCAACCTGGGCTCATTATTTTCGTTTTTCAATGCGATTTTGCTTTCAGTCAAAAAATTTCTCAAAAATTGAGTAAAACGATAAAAATCGGGAGAACGAAGGGAGAGAGGGATTCAATGTCGCCCACCAGGGTCATTTTGACCCCGAATCGTCACCATATGCCTAAGATCAGTTGATTAGTTGAGGATCGCAATGAATCGTAACGAATTCGCGTAGACCGCGTGCTGCACGAGCATCACTAAAAAAGAGAATCGGCAGCAGCTCGATATTAGCGGCTCCTCAGCAGGCCGCGCCCATTTTTCTCTCGTTTTTACGAGACTTTACAAAGATTTTCACGGCCCGCGAATCTTTCCTTCGAATGGGCTCTTTCTATCCACTGAATGGAGCCCCCCCCCTCCCACAAAGGGTTATATACGACGGAGACGAGAATATTCTTTGAAAGTGTTCAAATTCTCGCGAGAGGGCGAAAAATCGAGAATTTGCATTCTTCGGTGCCTTCGTCATGTGCATATTTTATTCTTTGAGTCAGCTTTACACGTCCACTTTTGAGAGTCTCGGTCCGTCTGCTCGGCCGAATCTCCCGACGAGGCTTTCTTCATTCCAGCTTCTCGACCCAATGTTCTCGCCCAAGTTTATCCACCAGACGTGTTCGTATTCTTGGGCACTTGTGACGTATATATTCGCCATCCATTCGGATGGCCTAACAAAAGGAACTCTGGGAATGAGAAAATAAAAAAAATTGGGTGGAAAATGTAGGCTCCTGAGAAAAAGAGAGTCTCTCTACCTTAATCTTTAAGTGCATGCACACACCTTGGAATTCATACTGCTGACGTCAAAATGGAATGTTAGCTCACTTTTAAAATAACCTCGTCATTCGCTGAAATCCAACGAAATTCGCCTTTTTCCAAACAAAGCTCACAATTCTTATTAAATATTTAGTTGGGACGATAAAAGCACATTTTTCCACGATCGAAACACAAAATCGGTACGAAAATTATTTTCATTTTTTTCATTTAATAAAAAGCTGATGGAAAATTTTTTTTTTTGTCGGAATGCAACGAAATTCTGCTTTTTCTCGACCCCCTGCGCATATTTGCATTAATTTGACAAACTTGTAGGAAATATTTGGCGAACACCCGCGGCTGCTTTATGTAAGCGATGCAGTTTTATGTAAAAGTGGATTGGACGCATTGAAGTTTGGGAAACGTGTGTTAAGCTGGACGTGCCGCAAAAGCTCGACCGCGTCGAGCACCTCGTTGGCCAAACAAACGGCTGTGCTCAGACTCGCAGCTTCTCAAAGTAAAGTTGTTGCTCCAGGCTGAACGACACGACGCCCGGTATTTCCTCCGTCCTAAGCCTTATTTCTCACGCGTGCGCGCCCGTTTTGCTCTACGTGACCATAACCAGAACAATCCACCGATAAGAATTAGAGAATGCAGATTAAAGAAACGGATAATGAACTAGCTCATCTACGCCCTCTGGATTTAACTTTTTACCTGGATCATTTTAACCCTGGAAGAGTTATTTTTTTTTTCCTTTTCCTGGGGTCAAAATGAACCCAATTTTGAAAAATTCATATCTCCGGTAAAATTTAACGAAAATCGTTCAACTTGGACTCATTCTTTTCGTTTTTTAATGAGGGATCACGTGAGCTTGGGGCAATTTTCATTGGAATAAAAGAAATCAGCCAAAAATGCGTTGCAAAGGGAGAACGAAGGGAAAAAGAGTGAGGAATAAGCAGCTCACATTTTTCCAATCGTTTCGATCTATTTACTTTGTTTATCTATGGTAACGAAATTCTATGAGAAATGAGATTACGCGCTTCTGGCAAGCAGTCCGGCGTCTCCGCGCCGTTGTAAGAGTTCGGTGGCTCCCGCAGTGTCTTATGATGGCACATTCGCAAAGCAATCGAGGGCTCGGGTCACTGCTCGTCGCCTCTTCTTGACCCCCCCCCCCCCTCCCCGCGCGTATCGATCGAGCGCCAGGAAAATTCAGAGCGAAAAATTTTCAACTTCTCCAATTTTTTTTACGCATCGATCGAGGGCATGAAGAAATTTTCCCACGACGTGTTTGCGAGCTTTTTTTTTTTTTTTTTTTTTTTTTTTTTTTTTTTTTTTTTTTTTTTTTTTTTTTTTTTTTTTTTTTTTTTTCTTTTTTTTTTTGAATGATAAAAAGAAAAATCGTAAAAACTACCAAGTTGCGGACTCCGGAAAAACTCTTGATATTCTCCATATTTTTTTTTAATATTCCTCAAACGTCGCTCTTGCCTTAATCGGTTCCACGAAATGGCCGAGCAACAACAGAGAGTGTGGGTCTGTTTTTTTCTCCTTTTTCCATGCCGCTCCAATGATAAATTCATTTTCATGGCAAGTTGTCAGCCTGCGTGTGCATTTTATTGACTACCTATTTAGTTTGGTAAAGACGACTCAATTGAGAACAGAAAAGAAGGGGAAAAATTTTCCCCACGATATTTACAAGTTTATCGAGCGATATCATTTTTTTGGGATTCAGAATGTCAAAATTTTATGAAAAAAAAACAAAAAATAACATTTGCATTTTTAATCAGTGAATGAAAAAAATCATGACAATTTTCGTACCGATTTTGAGTTTCGATCCAAGCAAAATATCGTTTTATCGTCCTGACCAAATATTTCATAAGAATCTCGAGCTTCGATGAAGAAAAAAGAGAATTTCGTTGCATTGCAACGATGCAGACTTTAAGATCGTCTGGGGAAGACGTTCTTCGCAGAAGTGAGACGATTAGGAGAACGCGTGGGAACGTTCGAGACATATTTATCAATGTCGACGTGAGTAGAATGATGCAGCCAAGATTCGACTCTTTCTCCGTTTTGGCGCTTGTCCACCGAGCTCCATGGGCGGAACACCGGCAGCGAGCGAGCAGAACGAGAGCCCAAAAGTGTTGCGGCTCGCGGTCGCGATGGTTTTCCACGGCTCAACGGATCGTAGACAAATTTCAATCGGATTTCAGGCCCTCGAGGGCCTTGGAGCTCTTCGAGGGTCGTTATGGAGTTACCGGACCGATCTGCTCGAGAAACAATGATGAGCCTGAAGTTTGCATCGACGCAGTGCCACGAAATGAAAAAAATATATATATATATATATATAAAATAAAATAAGAATAAAAAATAAAAATGGAAAATCAAAAATAATTAAAAATAAAATGGAAATAAAAAAAGTGACAAATCATTTTTTATTTTCATTCTTTTTTTGTTCATTTCGTGGCATTGCGTCGATGCAAACTTCAGGCTCATGAGAAACATACACAAGAGAGCCTAGGCGAGGGTGAGTCTCGGATTTCGTAACGCGAGACGCGGTCTGATTTCCGAATCGAAAAGTATCCGCGAACAGGCGGAGGTTCTATTACGATTATTTGCAGCAGCGGTTTCGTCCTCGGGATAAATGCAAATGGATTTCGCATGAAATCAATTCCGTCCACGTATTTGTCTTTTGTACTTTCGAGACGACGAAACGATTGCGACCAAGTAAAGTGGGACGACGACTTGACTTTCCTTTGTCATTCCTCTCATAGTTTAATTAGTTTTCTCCAAGGAGATTACCGCCTCTTGTGTGTAGCTATTTGTTTTGCTCTGCCAACATTTATCTAAACTAATATTCTAGCGATAGAATCCCTTCAAATTTTCATTACGTCTAAAAAATACCGAGGACTAATAGCTCGCCCTATTTTAAGAGGATGCGTCGTGGAGAATTTGAAATTTTATTGACATTAAAAAAGAAATATAAATTCAAAATTTTAAAAATGTTCATAAATTATATTTAATTAAAATATATGGTATTTTTAAATCATAGATTGAAATAATTTAAAATTTTATTTGAATAAATTAAATAATTTAATACATTAACAAATTTAAATAATTTAGAGATATTTATTCATAAAATTTTATTCATCTATTTGAACTTGGGCTCGCAAACCATTTTGTATGTAAGAAAAAGTGAAAAGGAACATTTTAAAATTGACCATCGGCCATAGAATGTCCGTAGAGGTGACAACTGTTTTATCATTTTCCACAATCGCGTGTAAATCCTCGTTACCATACGTTATTCTCGCTCTCTCTCTCTCTCTCGAATTCGATTACAGGAGGAAAGATCCGCTGCATGTGCGACCAGCGTAGGTTCGACTGCGGGGAAATGGTCAAATATTATATAGTCTCTGGGGATTTGCGGCGAACGTGCGGACATGGGCATATCCGTACATGCATTTCATTTCCCACAGTTTTCATCCCTGTGTGCCTGGGAATTGTCCATTCCGTACAGTTGAGTCTCTTCGTTTCCGTACGAACAAGAACTTTGCAAATCATATGTGTGCGAGCTCGGCCACGAAAATCTATAAAATCCAGCGAAACGCTCTAGATTTTTGCCCTTCGTGACCTCGGCCGACCTTAAATCCTTTTCTTCCTTCGTTTTCCCGTTTTTTCTTCTCGTTTCACCCAATTTTTGATTCATTTTCCGAGCCCAAGCAAAACTTTGCCAGGCTCACGTGATTCTGCATCGAAAAACGAAAAGAATGAGCCCAAGTTGAACTCTTTTCGTTCAAATTTGTCGAAGATATGAATTTTTCAAAATCCGGGTCAATTTGACCCCAAATTTGAAAAAATTTCAAACTTCGGTATAATTGAAAAATCATTGTACGCGGTAAATCGCAAAATTCGTAAAGTTAAAAAAAAAAAGGCTCCGGTCGACCCGGAATTTCGTAATTTTATTCACCTTTCGTTTTACTATTTTCTCATCTTTCCGTTCCATTAAATGCGGTGGGCATTGCTACAGTTTTTTCGTACGGAGGCGAGCGCGAGGGAAAAGGCGACGGTTCGTCGGGTCCCCTGGAAAACGTCGGCGTCGGCATAAGAGGTTGGACGTAATATAGTGGCTTTGGCGTCGAGACGTACATTCGTTTCATCTCGTCCATCAATTATCTTTTACAATTCGACGCGAGTCGCGGAATAATAACTTAACGAGCGAGCGCCGAAAAAAAGCCGCAGAATAGGAGACAAAGTTCGAGGAACTTTGAAAAATGGGGGAGATGACAGGGGGACCGAGGAAACAGCCAAAGTTGGCTGGTTCTGCATCGGAAAATCTTCAACCAAAACGTCAAATTCTCGAAGAACGAAGACGACACAATGAAAATGAGAAAAAAAAAAAAAAAAAAATACTGCATCTCCCAAAAAAAAAAAAAAAAAAAATTTCTTTGAGATCAACTTTTGGTTAAAAAAAAAAAAAAACAAAAATTTTTTGCCCTTTTTTTTGTTTTAAAATATCGTAACTTCGTTTGTCCTGATTCTGTTTGTCCTTCGAGAGAAAACAGAATTTCGTTGCATTGCAACGAAAAATTTGCATTCCAGGATGCAAACTTGAAAATTACTCAAAATGGAGAAATCTTCGTTGTTCGGCATTTCGTGCGGTCTACGTGTAAATTCTCATTTTGGCGGACACGTGGAGGAGAAAATTATGTTGGAGCTATTAATCATTTATCGCGTTATTGCTAATTTGTCATTTTCTCCGGCGGATATTAGGCCTTTCGATAAGGTTCTATATATATATCGCGATATATATGACGCCTCGCGGATAATTCCGTTATAACGCGTACGCGTTTCCCAATATTTGAAAGTCCTCTCGTGAATTAACGCATGCAGTCGTAGCGCTGGCGGGCTTGTCGCCCGCCCGCTCGGTTCGTACATTAGTACATTATGTATACCGCGTATACGCATATACAAGTTGTTCCGGGTTGAATAGTCGATAACGTTTGCCCAACTTAAAAGCCACGAACTAGCCGATGAAGCAACATTTTGCGGGCCAAAAGACCTCATGGGGATTGGAAATTTTTATATATAGAAAGTATCGACGTTCATGTTGACCCCAGAACAACGACCTGGGGTCAAAATGACCCTGGGCGACTCTAAATCCGTTTTTCTCTTCGTTCTCCCGATTTTTATCATTTAACTGCATTTTTGACTAATTTTTCGACTGCAAGCAAAATTGCCTCGGGGCTCACGCGATTCTGCATTAGAAAACGAAAAGAATGAGCCCAGATTGAACTTTTTTCGTCAAAATTTACCGGAGATATGAATTTTTCAAAATTGGGCTCATATTTGAAATATTCACTTGATAAATTCCATAAATTAATATTCAACAAATTTAATAAAATTACTCATCACGATGACACTAAACAATAATATCATTATTATTATTCATGGAATGAATACTTAATAATAATAATTATTAAATTGTCCCAAACAATTATTAATGAATAAGTAAAAAAAAGGGTAACCATTCTAATGGTCAAAAGCCCCGCCGAGTCACCGAAACGGAAAAAATTATGAATCAACGATCTTTTTTTTGAATCATTAAAAAAAATTTCGGGCAACAAAAAAAATTGTTGGATTTTTTTAGCGGACAATCGGTTCGCGGGCTGTTGGAACATTTGGAATTTGCAATCATAGAACTTTGGATAGAAATGAGTGCGGGATATGGGAAATCAGGGCTGGGATGATTGTCCAAGTTCTGTGTACGCACGACGTCCAACTCGCTTTCCATTTACGAAAAAGAGAGAGACATTGGCAACGGAGGAGCTGAGGAGCTAAAATTCACGAGGAGGAGTCGAAAAATTGGACTGGGCCAAATGTACGAGGAGGAGGACGCTCCACTTAATTAACGTGACTCTCGCTTTATTTCATTGGGTAAACGACAACGAAGAAAACCGAGTGCTCTATATCCACCAATTCAACGATTGAACGAGCCCGCCGAAGGCGGGCCAAGTTCGATCGGAATTATATGAGCTGACCTAAGGGTATTGAGGGTGCTGTACCCTACGCCTTCTTTGAATTTTTGTGTTAAAAAGCTCAGTACCGAGCTCATTTTGGGGTTATAAAAACTCTCATTTGTTTCCGCACAGTAAATCCACCACTGTTTCAATGCTGCCCCGTATTGTTTGATGGTCGAT